>CAJUYH010006571.1:33227-48803 GCA_910591685.1 Galerucella tenella | reverse complement strand
AGTACTCCGCTCGTATGTGACTATTTCTTTTGCTAGAAGATAGTCCTTTTTACATGGTCGCTGTATACCTACATATCCCATGTCAGGACACTCCCGCTCGATTCCCTCACAACCGGGGAAGTGTGTCTCCAGTAGATGCTGCAAGGTATCCACCGGAGTTTCGGTGAAAACACCCGGTGCGGCTTCCATGCAGCCTAGAGCGCTGTCCGGTGATTTCGTTAAGATCCGGCGCAGCCTTGACATTTGAGGTACCGAGACGATATCCTCACAGAAGGCCCGCCAGGCATCTCTTCGAGCCAACCTGACCGCACTCTTGCACCCCCATCTCTAGTCACCTATGTAACGAAATGTTTTGAGTGTTGAATTGTCATGGCGTGAATTATGATCCATAATACACTCCAGTGTATTATGATCCATAATTCACTCTAGTAGATATGTGGGTACCATATACCATTTGTTAGGAGGTAAAATATTGACTTATTATTAGGTGGTCGTGGACAAATATTATAATCTATTTACGCAAAAAGTGTCAAAACATAAGATAAACTAATAGTAGTTTACCTAACTAGTGCAGAAAGTAATACTTGTCCGCACGCTATTGCAGAACGACGCTTTAGCGGAAAAGTCACTTTACGCACGTGTTAGGTATACTATTTTTCCTACTAGCATGCGGAAAATAGCCCAAAAATTAACATAAAGAAACATTTATTGTTAAATACATATGAACAAATTAATCATCATTATTTTACACTCATTTATACCAGGGCCATTAAAAAATTATTGAAAAACACTTTTTTTTTAATAAAAATTATATCAGAATTATAATAAATTTATCAATTTTCCAGTCATTTGATAAACTACAATCGTACAAATATGTTCAAATGTCAGTATACTCCCCAATAAGTTGACAAATTTACTTTCCGCACTAGTGCGGAAAAGTAACTCTTTTCGCACTTAAAAGAGTGCGGGAAAGTGAACTTTTGTTGTAGTTAGACTTGCCGTAAATTGAAATATCTAGTTAAAATATATTTATTTAATAAAGCTTTCCAAATGATGGAATGCAACAATTTAATTTGTTAAAATCTACTTATATTAAAATTAAAGTTGTGACGCGCGATTTGAGTAGTTGGAATCTCACTTTTGGAGGTTTGTGTTCTGAAATTCTAGTTTTGAAATTCCTAACCTTTAAAAACTTTATCACAGTTGTCATTACCACATTTTAATTTATAAACTCCTGATTTGTTCAATTTTAGAGATTTAGATTTGTTGTTTTCAATGATTTTGGATAAATTGTTATCGGTTGTGAAGCAAATATTCAAGTCTAAAGTTTTCAAAAATCGTTTGATTTTTTGAGGATGGTATTCCAAAGTATGTTAAGCTTTTAAATTGATTATTTTTGTTTTTATCAGAAGAAAATACTTGTTTTAGAGTATGTTTTAGTACCTTTTTATTTATGATATTGTCTATTAAATTTGGATCGTAATTATTATTAACTACTATTTGTTTTATCACATTCAGTTCTTTGTTGTAATTGTCAATATTCAATGGAACTGTTAAAAGTCCATATGTATCAATGACATATTGAAAGCTGCTAATTTTTGACTGAATGGATGGACCGAACTATTATGAATTGTAATGTCTGTATGTCATGATGGTTTGTGAAATATAGAAAAATCATGTTTATTATTTATATTTGTACTTGTAAGGTCTAGAAAGTTTATTCACTTATTTTGTTCAACTTCTGTAAGTTTGATATTTTTATCAATTGAGTTAATGTAAGTAATTGAGTTATCTACCGGTGAAGCAAGCTAGAATCTCGTCTACATATCGGTGCCAGTACACAAATTTTCCACTAAGCAGGTGTTTATGAAATATTTTTCCTATATTATCCATGGAAATATTTCTGATAATAGAGGACTGAGAGGGTTGTCCATAATCAAACCCTCTTTACTGCTAAAAACATCTGTGTTGAAATGAAAATAATTTTGATTTAAAGAAACTTTTAATAAATGTATGATATCAAAATATAGGTTATAGGATTAACTTTATTGCAAGTTAGCAAGTTATTAACAATAGTTATAATTTCATTAGGAAGTATACTATGGAAAGGATTTGTTACATCCAAAAAAAAAGAAAAAAAAACCGGATCTTATATCTACAATATTTTGTATTTCTAATTCCTAGCTTCACTTACTTTATAGGCGAACTGAAAATTGTCAAAAGTTAGCTTACCCATAAAATATCATGAGCTCAAAGTATATTCAAGGCTTATCATTGGCTATTATTATTCTGCTACCAAATGTTAGGTACAAATAACACTAGCGTCCTCTAAGCCCTCTTATTTTCAGGACAAAATGCATACGTGTAATTTGGTTAATGGGATTGCAGTTTAATAATGATAGGTTGGGTAGAAGGGATGGAGAACTAGAAATAATGGGCAGCGAAACATATGATCTATAAAATAGTATTTTTAATTTTTGTAACATTGAAATGAAAAACAATATCTCACAAAGCCTCCCCAAAAATGAGTAAATGTATTTACTCAACTTCACGAGGATACTGTATATATTTGGGATCAAACTACCGGAGATAATTGAAATCTTCTTTTTAAAGCTGTATTCTTTCACAGGCAACGAAATTTCTTTTACAAATATTTGCCTATGTATTTTACTCACTCACTTTTTCCAGTTATAATTCTTCAGTATTTTCTCTGGTTTGCTGAGAAATGTTTTTTATAGCCTTGTTAACATATTTCTCCATGCCTCCAGGTCGCATCCACCAAATTTCAAAATATTCAAGATAAACAGTGAAATAACGCTTCACAATATTTCGTAGACTCTGCATTTTGCTCAAGGATTTGATAATAGAAGTTCATGAATCTCTCATTGTACCGGGTGGCACACTAAAAATGTAGGCTGGCCATATTCCAGGAACCGATAATCGTACAATTTCTCTATTTGTGCGATATTAATGATTTCTCCAGTAGAGAATTATGCTCTCAGAGCTTCTGAACGGATATCTACCTTATACTGAGACGCATATACGCCGGAAACGTTCTATAAGTGACATTGTCCTTTCGAATTGCAAACTAAAATATCAATAAAGTGAATAATTATATAGTTTTGTTGTGATGAAATTGACGAAGTGCACAAAATGAAATGTGTACTTTGACAATAAGTATTTCTTTTCAAAAAATTCACAAAATATAACCAGATTTATATAAAGTCCATTGTATGTATGTTTAAACTTCACATTTCAACAGGACTAGAACATTTATATGGCCGAGCCTAGAGCAAAAGCATCTGAAACTCAATTAGAGCCAAAATAAGAGATCAAACACTTGCATTGCTGGTGTATCCGATGTGAACCATAATTTGATATACTGCATTTATTCAGACAAAAGTGGCATTCACTTTTATTATCCTAGAAATAGCTTTTTTCAATTTTGCCAGTCTGGTAAAGTATGAGCTCATTGATTGTCAACTGTACACCGCCAGACGATTGGTTAAATGCTGGACAAATTTATTTTTTTCTGATCTTCATTTTCATCGTCGCCGTCCAAATGGAGTGAAATCTACTTGAAAAATTGAATAGATGAGGCTTTTACTTGATGTAGATTCATACTAAATTATGAAATAAAACAATTTAATTTGTTAAAATCTACATTATATTAAACTTAAAGTTAGATAACTCCATTAGTAACATTAACTCAATTCATAAAAATATGAAATTTACAGTGGAAATTGAATAAAATAAGTCCATAAATTTTCTAGATCTCATAATTTCAAATATAAATAATAAACATGATTTTTCTATATTTCACAAACCATCACATAGAGACATTACAATTCATAATAGTTCGGTCCACCCATTGAGTCATAAATTATCAGCTTTCAATTGTATGATACATAGACTTTTAACAGTTCCATTATATTTTGACAATTACAACATAGAACTAAATATGATAAAACAAATGGCGGTTAATAATAATTACGATCCAAATTTAATAGACCATATCATTAATAAAAAGATATTTAAAATATACTCTAGGACAAGTATTTCCTTCTACCCTAACATACTTTGAAATACCATCCTTAAAAATCAAATCATTTAGAAACTTTAGACTCGAATATTTGCTTCATAACCGTAATAGTTATTTACGTAACTAGTTATGAAAAGAGCGATATTGTTCAACAAGCGTGATATTTGCCAAAACGAGCGCTAGCGAGTTCTGCAAATTACGCGAGTTGAACAATGTCGCTCTCTTCATAACGTGTAAACGTACAACGTTCTATCTTATTCCGCGCTGTTATAATATTTAATAAAATCTTTAATTACAATGGTAATATTTAAGTGGATTCAAATGGTGTTAGAAGTATTGCTACTATGGAGTTTTCACACAGAAAATTTACTTACTTTAAATAACTGTGTCCTTAATAATGTTGTTTTCAATGTTTAAAAATCTCAAAATACTATTGAATTAAAATAATGGGGTAATTGTCAGTTTGAATAATGAAATAATTGTCAGTTTTGACAGTACCGTCAGGACCTAATTAATAAATTATTCTTCGAAACCCAAACAGTCACGTAAAGTTTTTACTTAACTACTTTTATAACTGATATATGAAGGTTATGAAAAATGTGACGTCACCTAACGTCAATGAGTGACTTAAAGTGTCACATTTGATAGCGGAATTAGATAAACAATTTATCTAAATTCATTAGAATAAACCAATCTAAATCTTCAAAATCTAACAAATCAGTAGTTCATAAATTAAAATGTGGTGATGAAATTGATAATAGGTAGAGCTCTAAGGAATTTTAAAACCAGAATTTCAGAGCACAAACGTAGCTATGACAACCAAAAATCAAATTCCAACTACTCAAATCATTTATTACCAAACCCACACACTTTCGATTCAAGCTTTGAAATTTTGCATGTGGAACCTAAGTCCCTCAAATTAAATATTCTAGAAGCTCTTGAGATAAATAAAAACAAATATTCAGATAATCTTCTTAATGACCAAATAGATAATCAACAATTCTCTCTTATGAAACCTTTTTACCTAGAAAGGCTCCGGTGAGATTGTTGTGAATGAATTTCCAGGTGAACTTGTTAAATACTTTAGTTCATCCCATATTTAGACACTTTCTGCTTTCTATTTCCATTTAAATAGATTATAATATTATTGTCAATATCCCTAAAATCCAGTATAAATAAAAACTTTTCATTATTCCTCTACTCGTTTGAGAAAGCTAAACTGTGTTAGCGAAACGCGTCTTAACTTTAGGTTTAATATAATGTAGATTTTAACAAATTAAACTGTTTTATTTCATCATTTGAAATCTACTTGTTTCCAAAAACTCCTCCAAACTTATTTGAATTTTTGTTTATCATGAAAACCGCGTTTCCAGTTTTTCATTCAACGATCTGCACTTTTAAAATATTGTAGTGTGTTAAGATGCCACTAGGTACTAATAGTGGATATGAAGATGTGATTATTATCGACGCCTACAACTTTTCATGTACGAGGTTGACAACAAATGAGAACCATAAGTGTGTCGTCAATCAGGTTCTGCAATCACCTAACCGACCACTACATCGATTCGGCGTTTATTCAAAGACCTAGGTGAATTACCAACGATTGACAAACCAATATATAAGTCCCAGGGTGGAGGATTGTGGAAAATTCTCAGCTATGCTGTTCGAGGATTCAGATTCCTTGAATAATGTATGATTTTATGACGGAAGTCACCTTAACTTGGAGAGGTACTAATAATCAAACAACTCGCTGCCTTGGAAAACGTTTTACTGTTATCCAGGAACGTTATAGAAACATCTCGTGTCAGGACCCTTCGGATGGAAACCAGTGGTTTCAACAGGTCACAACTTCCCATCATCATCATTATCAAGTTTTTAGCAGTAAACAAACCCACTCCGAACTGTTAATGATCTACGTGCTAAAATTGTCTCGTATTTCAAAAATCTGCAGCAGCCTGTCTCGCGCAATGTCGCACATTTTGAACATGTTTTATATAGGTCTGTTTGTAGAGCGAACACAATCGGTTGGAAACTGGGCGACTCAAGCGCATAGTCTTTTCGTGAATAGTTTTTATCCACTGCGCATGAGTTGTCCAGTTTACAACCGTTGGTGAATGCTCTACGAGCAAACCTAATATGTAATTCTGTATTGTATCCTTTGGCGCATACTGTATGACCACTTTTCAAAAAGCAGAAGTATGTTTATTCAATTTCACCTAAACAAATAACCGGAAACTGAGCAAACGTTATAGAACCCGAGCACATAAATTGAGGCGGATTTTCATTAACTCAACTACCCGAATTGGTACTTCTTCGAGGGATATACTTAAATTAAAGTTATATTGACGGAGCAAGTCAACGTGCGATGTGCATATCAAAAAGACTCACGTACCGTCTGAAATACAAGCTTGATGTATAATTAATGTTAAGTTCACTCGCCGTACAATAATGACCAGACGTTTATCGAGATCGTTTCGAGTCCCTTAAGATGCTTAGTTGCAGTCGAGAGGGTGAATCTCAATGGATCTCCAAAGAAAATGCCGAAGTGGAGTGTGAAAGGGACACGGGAGTGTTTTTATTTGATTCGTTATGGTTCGTAAAAATAAAGGTGTTTAGTTAAAGGATTTTATAGATATTGGTTCGACTTACTTTCATATTTGTGAAATGGAGGCATATAATTTATTAGATTGATATGAGGAATAATAAATAATTCCACTATATTCTACTACTATATTGTCCTTGACTAGTGTACAAAGTTTGGATTAAATCTGTTCGTTTTAAGTGTGTCAAAATCGAGTCCAAAAGAGTCGGTTACAAACATACATACATAAAAGTGAAGCTAATAATATATATATATATATATATATATATATATATATATATATATACAGTGCTATTCAAAAGTCCCCTCCCCCCCTCGTAGCCTTTGAACGGCTACACTTACATTAATAAAATTTGGAGGGTGAAAATAAAGTGTTGTAAACTTCTCCAAGAATGATAACAGGTGACGTGATAGTAATAGATGACGTCACAGTGCCACTCTGGCCAATTATTTTTTTTAATTTAATTAATCAAATATCAACAATGGATTCTATAGCAAGTGTTCGAAATGTGCTCCGTCTACTTCCTGACTGTAATACATCCTGCTAGTAAACTCTTGTAGTACTCGTTCGAATGTGTCAGCTGAAATTGCATTGCATTCTTCAATAATTCTTCAAAACGCCAATGCTATTTGGTGCCGTAGTATAAACCTTGGATTTCAAGTACCCCCATAGAAAAAAATCTAATGGTGTCAGATCTGGTGTCCGAGGTGGCCAGTCTATAGGACCTCGCCGGCCAATCCATCTACCTCGATATTCTTAATCCAGGTAACGTCTTACTGCACCATAATAATGTGCAGGAGCACCATCTTGTTGACATATTATTTCCAGATGGCCGAATTCGTTTGGATTATCTTCACCGCTCAAATTTGAATTTAGAAAAACAGGACCAACTATGTGGTTTCCCAAAATACCTGCCCAAACATTGACTTTTTCTGGAAATTGGGTATGTTGTTCACGAAAAGTGTGAGGATTTGTGTCACTCCAATACCTTTCATTTTGTGTATTCACATTTCCATTGAGGCAAAAAGTACTTTCGTCACTAAAACAAATTGTTTTTGTGTAATGAGGGTTTTAACTAATTTTATTTGTCATACATTCACAGAATTCGAGTCTTTTCTGTCAGGGTCGTCATCCGAAAGGTGGTGCACCATTTTTAACTTTTATAAACTTGTATAAATGTTCCGCTTAATGGAGATTCTTTCTAGATTCACCAATTATTAAGATAGCTGCTACTTTGTCGGCTTGAGTACGTACCATTTTATTTTATTTAAGCTATTTAGAAAAACTTTGCAAAGCAACAAATACTATTAAATTAAAAACGTCAATTTTTCTTACAACCAACCAGAGGCGGACTGAAAAATCTTCAATATTTAAATGTGCAATAATAATTTTGGTATTTATTTAATTTATCCGTCAAAATTAGTTTAAACCCAGACAAAATTAATATGGCTATGTAGCCAATGTCAATGCATTTCAAACGAGATATCACTTGCCATAAGGTTCTATTTAAAATTATTGGCCAGAGTGGCACTGTGACGTAATCTATTACTATTACGTCACCTGATATCATTCGTAGAGAAGTTTACATCACTTTATTTTCACCCTCCACATTTTATTAATGTAAGTGTAGCTGTTCAAAAGATACGAGGGGGAAGAGGACTTTTGAATAGCACTGTGTAAGTGTGTTAATAAAGAGAAAAAAGATTTCTTGTGTTCTGTTAGTATCGATTTTTGTTGAAAAGTGTAGTTTTTTGCTTAAAAAGGATATTTTTCCTCAATTTCTTGCCACAAGAAATGCCACGAGCAAAGGATGTGCCGTATCAAAAAGCATACCTAAGTAATAGGAGTAGAGCACCACCACCAACGTATTTAATAATGGGAGGGTCCCTTTATTAGCATGCGTATTTCCTGGCTGGCTTTTCTTTCGCTTGTCCGATTGTACATTTCACTAGTTTCGTACCAATATTCGGCATTTTCCTCCGACTATATGAATTGAAATGCATGGAAATAATTGTGTCGATATAATACGCCACCTTTTTTCAGTTACATCAAAGCGTATCGACGAGTATGGGTATTTGTTACAAAAATGTAGTGGGGAAAATACCCTTTTTCCTTCACTAGCTGTAAAGTTGACAATTATTGCTTCTTCTAGCCCACTGAAAAGTTGATTTCTCTATTAGTGGTTAAACATTTACTAGTAGATATAGTAGTTCAACAAAAACATGTGCAACATAATTTTGTATACCCAGGAGATTGTCTTTAACATATTTGCTTCTTGAAATTACCTATCCATTATTTGAATAAAAATGCCATTAGCTTAAAATTCCCACTCAACCAAAAATTACTGATGACAACGAGTATGTTCTTAATATATCGAAAACTGACAGTGTATTTGTCAGTCAAACGACTGAGTTAACGCTTCTCGTGGTGCGCTTGTCATTTATTTTCAATTGTTGTCTTAAATTTGGCTAGTAGTGGAAAAAATTGTATATACAACAAGGTTGTGAAAACATTTATAAACCTCGCATCTTATTCCGCTCGGGGCATAATCTTGGTGCTCGGTCAATAATATTAGTCTTCACCACCTTGGTGTATAATATACTATTTCCCATGGCCGGTGACAAAGTGACCGTATCTTTATAAAAAGACTAAAGTAGTGTGTATTGACAATAAATGATACCTAAAATTTCTATTGTGCCTCCTTTCTTCTACTTAGTTCCTGAGGATAGACCAATAGTTCCTTTAGATCAATCTCTCGAACCAATTTAAGGCTTTGGTAAGCTTCCTTATTTTATCCAGAAGTCCTCCAGATGTCGCGCCCTAGGATTTCAAATTGTTTTGCAATTAAAAAGCATATCAATTCAATTTATTTCCACGATCACCTAGGGGTTTACAAATACTAACTTTGCAGAGTTCCTAAAGTCGATATTTTTTCATAGCAGTTTTTCAAAACTCCGCAATTCAGTCAAAGTTCAGTATTTTTGCAAAATCCTAGTCGATGGTATGGAATAGAAGAAGCCTCATTTTACTAGACATTTCGAATTTCCTTGTTTCAGGCACTCTGTGAGTTGTATTCACTGCAGATTTTGAGAACGAATAATCAGGTTCGTTCCAACCACAGTAATATTACTAATACACATGCGCATTTGAAAAAAATCGTTCCACCACCTGAAATTACTGGTTCAGAACTCTCGATTACTATCAGTTCTCTGTTCCATCCAGTTTGTGGACCAGTAAAATTACCGTTCAAACGATTCTTGCTTGATAGCGAGTACCTATCGACAGTTCTGAAATTAAGAAACATACGCAATGGCAACATTTTTATCTTAAACTGTCAAATTTGTTTTTCATTTTTTTTAAGTGTAAATAGGTAAGATATGAAAGTGAGTTTTTAGTTTTTGAACTGTTTTGAAAATAGTGTGCACCGTTTCTTACTGACTGTTTCTTTGCGTAGTCGTTGATAAAATAAAAAAGGGATGAATGGAATCCGAAACCACTTTATATTCTGTTAAATTGCTTCTACTTATGGTATAATTGAAAAATGGTGGAAATAGAACATATAATTTTGCCATTCACCTACTTAATTATCAAGGCTACAAATACTTTTATTATTGTGATATTTTGATTTAGGTGATATTATTAGTATTAAGGTTCACTAATTTGATATTTTTAGGTTAATAGTGTCGATACTGGTTACATACGATAACAGAATTGCTGGTTGGAACGAACCTACAGGGTACTTTTTTGAAAAACACATATGAAGAAGCACCTGAATTTTGAAGTTCACACTAAGATAGCACCATTTTACATAATACTCTATACACTACTCCATTTGGCAAAACATTAAAATGGTTCACCCTCTAAATTATCAATTCTAAAATGGTGATGTTTTCCATACAGTATTCTGAACGAAAATTTCATAAACATTTTTCGTATATCACTAACTAACTAATAAATTCCCCATTATTGCACTTTTTATTATCACTTTTCCCGATAACAGTACGTTCTACTCAAAAAGAGAACAATAGGATTCTGAACTGAAATTACACTCCTTTCCTCTATGTCCTTTTTTTGTCAATACGTACGCCGCACCTGAGCGTCATTACCCAATAAAGAAGTTTGTGTTTAATTTATTTCCGTACTTTGCTTTTATTAGCTACAGTTCTTTTGTTCCTTTTGCTTATTTAGCTTTATTGGGGTCTTGCCAAAACTAATTTTGTTGAAACATATTTTCACTCTTTCATGTACTGCACCTATTCTCCTTTGAAAAATGTTTTCAGGTTTCCATTTTTTCTTCTTTATCTCCAATTGCAGGAAAATAAATAACTTTTTCGCAAATCCCCACAAAATTTCCACATTCTAGACAAAAATAGGGTTTTTAAAGAAATTAGTACTATACTGTGCTATTGTTATCGGATTAACGACTTCCTGCTGTTGGTTTTAGTCTTGAATCAATCATGGCGTAAGTCGAAGCAGAATTTCTTGGAACGAAGTATACAAAATACAGTAGAACGAATTGTCCTTCTCGAAAAATTCTATTGTACGCCCATGGTAAATGGGCGAAAGACAAAGTTATGGCGAAAAGTAGGGTCAACACAGATATGGCTTAGAGGAAGCCAGATGGTGAATATACCGAAAATGAAGGGGAAAGAGTTCGACTCTTACTAGAAACTCATTTTTCTGGGAGATAATCCTCTCGAAGTTCACAATAGGCCT
Organism: Galerucella tenella; assembly: GCA_910591685.1. Classification (NCBI taxonomy): domain Eukaryota; kingdom Metazoa; phylum Arthropoda; class Insecta; order Coleoptera; family Chrysomelidae; genus Galerucella; species Galerucella tenella. The sequence continues at coordinate 37,442 of CAJUYH010006571.1, read as the reverse complement.
TCGAGAAAAAGTATCACAATGGCCAAACACATTTGTAGTAAAGATAGGTTGAAATGGGCCATGAACACTTTTTCACCTTTCAAGGCACCAGGAGCAGATGAAATTTTCCCAGCATTGCTCCAGAAAGGACAAGACGAAATTCTACCGCATCTGGTTAGAATTAGTCGAAGCAGCTTAGAACTGAAGCATGGAAAAGGGCAATAGTAACCTTCATTCCAAACACTGGAAAAAGGGACACATCAAACCCCAAATCCTTCAGACCAATTATTAGTCTAACATCGTTTGTACTCAAAACGATGGAAAAGACTATTGATACCCATATTAGAACGTAAATCCTAGAGAGACTACCTCTCCACCCATGTCAGCATGCTTACCAGGCAGGCAGATCTACGGAGACTGCACTGGTACAACTGACGGAAGATATTCGAGGTGCTCTAGACAACCAAGAAACTGTAGTATGTGCATTTTTGGACATAGGAGGAGCTTTTGACAATACTCCACATGAATCTGTCAAAAGAGCATTGAGCAAAAGAGGTGTAGACAGCACAACATCCAAATGGATGTCGGAACTGCTCACCACAAGAGTAGCAGAGACGAGGACGAGGACGAGCAAAGATATTGTCTCCATCTGCACTACCAGAGGATGCCCACAGGGAGAAGTAGCATCCCCATTAATGTTGAGTCTGACGGTTGACGAACTCCTGTGTAGTTTGACGGATCTCGGAGTACCCTGCCAAGGATATGCCGACGATATTGTAAAAATTCGAAAACACCCTTTGTGATATTGTACAAAAGGGTCTGAACTATACAAATGGCTGGTATAGGCAAGTGGGACTTGCCCACTAAAACCATCTGGATAGCCTTCACTAGAAAAAGAAAACTCAACCTCGAAACCATAAAACTTGATGGAAAAGAGGTTGAATGGAGATAAGAAGTCAAGTATCTAGGTTTAACTATAGACCGTAAACTCCTGTGGAACAAACACAAAAAGAAGATTACATACAGGGCAAAAATGGCTCTAAAGGTGTGCCGAAATCTGGCAGGAGGAAACTGGGGTTGTAGCCCAAAAATCCTAAGCTGGATGTACACTGCCATAGTGAGACCAATCATCACTAATGGAGCCATTGCGTGGAGTGTTAGAACTAGCCTATTGACGACGAGAGAAAACCTCTCCAAAATTCAAAGACTAGCCTGTATATGCATTACAGGAGCAATGAAAACATGTCCAACGGCAGCCACTACATATGGTGATGCAAAGCGTTGCAGAAAGAACAAGATACAGACTAAGTAGAGATGGAATCATTAAATAAAACACCTTCTCACTTCTTAGAAATCAGACAACCTGGGACAAGCAACAAGACGGTATGATGGAAAAATATAACTTCTAAGAAATTCGTTACGGAATTAAGCAACAAGAAAGAATGGGATCCAAATACCATTACCAGACTTGGAAAGAATGCCATTCAATGGTACACAGACGGCTCAAAACCAATAGAAGGAACTGGGATAGAAGTGTTCGGGCCAGGAACCAAACACACTGAAAGCTTGGGAAAAACCCCAAGTATCTTTCAAGCGGAAATCCACGCTATAAGAAAGTGCGCCCAGTTCAATATTGATAAAGGATACAGAAGACAAAGGATTATCATAATGTCGAATAGTCAAGCAGCCATTAAGGCACTGAGCTCTTGTGTAATCAGTTTAAAATGGTGTGGGAATGCCTAGACCAACTCAATGAACTAGGCGAGAACAATATGGTCACCTTACTATATGGATTCCAGGACACACTGGAATAGAAGGAAATGAAATAGCAGATGAACTAGCAAAGAGGGGGACTGAAATACTTTTCTGGGGGCCTGAACCCTTTTGCGGAATCAGCCCCAATGTAATATTGGAAGAAATAAGTAAAGCCGAGGAAAAGAGAAGATCTGACCATTGGAAAGATCTGGTAGGGCTTATACAATCAAAGACTCTTCTGGGTGACTACAACCTGTTGAGATCAAATGAATGCATGAGTCAAAGTAAAACTGCGCTAAGAGTTTCAACAGGGATACTAACGGGACATTGTCGCCTGAATGGGCACCTGAAAAAGCTCAAAATAGTGGAGAAAGAAGAATGCAGATTTTGTGGAATGGGAGAAGAAACCTCCATCCACATACTCTCCAACTGCACAGCACTCCAGAATCCTAGAACTCAGCATCTAGGAGATTACTGGATAGAAGAGAACATTTACCTAAGTTGAAGCCTGCAGACATCCTAAAATTCCTCCGGGAAATAGGACTGAAGGAACTACTCGTTTCTGAGACTCTCCTCAGAAACTGAGTAGAAGTAAGGGGGCACAATAGATCTTTTAGGTCTCAGTGAATGTCACCCCAAAATACATACATACATATATGGTAAATGGGAAATTTTTACAAATCAATGAGTCCCTTTTAGAAATTGTCTGTTACTTCCATGGTAAGTGCAAATTTTCGCACAAAAATGAAACCCCCATCAAAAATTTATCATACGATTATGATAGGAGGAAATTTGTCCAAATGAATGAGCTCCCGTTTTAAATGGAAATTTTTACAAATCAATTATTCCCTCACACACATTTCATCTTAAGTCAATAATAGATGTTTGTATATATTTGGGGTAACATTCACTGAGACCTTAAAGATCTATTGTGCCCCCTCACTTCTACTTAGTTTCTGAAGTGAGTCTCAGAAACTAGTAGCTCCTTTATGCCAATTTCCCGGAGGAATTCTAGGATATCTGCAGGCTTCAACTAAAGTAAATGTTCCTCTTCTATCCAGTAATCTCCCCAGGTGTTGTGCTCCAGGTTTCTGAAGTGTTGTGAAGTTGGAAGGTATGTGGATGGAGGTTCCCTCTTTTATGCCACAAAATCCACACTCTCCTTCCTCCACTATTTTGAGCTTTTTCAGGTGCCCATTCAGGCGACAATGTCCCTGTTAAAACTATTATAATAGCGCAGTTTTACCTTGACTTATGCATTCATTGGATCTCAACAGGTTGTAGTCACCCAGAAGACTCTTCGATTTTATAATCCCTACTAGATCTTTCCAATGGTCAGATCTTCTCTTTTTCTCGGCTTCACCTATTTCTTGCAATATAAAGTTGGGGCTGATTCCGCAAAAGGATTCAGGCCTTCAGAAAGATAATCAGTCATCCAGCTAGTTTATCTGCTATTTCATTTCCTTCTATTCCAGTGTGACTTGGAATCCATAGTAAGGCGACCATATTGTTCTCGCCTAGTTCATTGAGTTTGTCTTGGCATTCCCAGACCATTTTGGAGCTGATTACACAAGAGCTCAGTGCTTTAATGGCTGCTTGACTATCCGACAATATGATAATCCTTTGTCTCCTGTATCCTTTATCAATATTGAAATGGGCGCACTTTCTTATTACGTGGATTTCCGCTTGAAAGATACTTGGGGTTTTTCCCAGGGTTTCAGAGTGTTTGGTTCCTGGCCCGAACACTCCTATCCCAGTTCCTTCTATTGCTCTTGAGTAGTCTGTGTATCATTGAATGACATTTTTTCCAAGTCTGGTAATGGTATTTGGATCCCATTCCTTCTTGTTTCTTAATTCCAGAACGAATTTCTTTGAAAAGTTATACTTTTTCATCATACCGTCTTGTGGCATGTCCTAGGTTGTCTGATTTCTAAGAAGTGAGGAGGTGGTTCTTTTTCAATGATCTTCTCTTTACTCAGTCTGTATCTTGTTATTTCCGCAACACTTCCCACCAACATTTGTAGAGGGGTGAGGTTGAGAATCACTTCTATGGCTGCCGTGGGGAATGTTCTCATTGCTCCTGTAATGCATATACAGGCTAGTCTTTGAATTTTGGAGAGGTTTTCTCTCGTCGTCAATAGGCTAGTTCTTCTACTCCACGCAATGGCTCCATAAGTGATGATTGGTCTTACTATGGCAGTGTACCTCCAGCTTGGGATTTTTGGGTTACAGTTTGTTCCACAGAAGTTTACTGTCTAGAGTCAATACTTGACGTCTTGTCTCCATTCAATGTCGTTCCCATCAAGTTTTATGGTTTTGAGGTTTTAGTTTTCTTATCTTATCTTACTAAAAGACCAAAATGGTTTTAGTGGGTCAATGATAGATAGAAAGATTTGCAAATAAATGGTTCCTTTTTAAAAATTGTATGGTACTACAATGGTAAATGGACATTTTGACACAAAAATGAACCCCTATTTAAAT
>CAJUYH010006571.1:13974-33127 GCA_910591685.1 Galerucella tenella | reverse complement strand
CCAGTATTCGAGATACAGAGCAGTGAATAACATCGTTCGTAAAAAAAACACGTGCTGGCTAAATTACTTGAAGAGAATTGTGACAAATTAACTTTAAAATAAACTTGAGAAATCTTCATAGTAAGGTAAATACTACCTATATTTTAATCTGTACCAATCAGCTCTAATATAAAAATAGTAATATTTTCTTTCATAAATAGTATGTTTAACCTAATATAACCTAAAAAATTAAAATCGAATGATGTTTTAGTAGAAGATTTCAGTAGAAGATTACAGTCACAAGGATTTTCCTGTAAACAAGCAGAAGAAGATGCTGATGCTGACATTATTAAGACCTCGATAGATATTGCTAGAGATACTAATAAAACTATCATTGTTGTGGGTCAAGATATTGATCTGTTGGTCCTTTTAAATCAATTAAATTCTAATAATCATGATATTCATTTTCTCAAGCCAGGTTCTGGTACTATAAAAGATCTATTTTTCACATCTAATTGTTTCAAATATGAATCCTTAAAAAATATCGTTGCATTTCTCCATTGATTTTCTGGTTGCGATACAACATCTGAAACATGCTTCAATGTAGAAGAAAAAACCTACGAGGAAGTTGATGATTCGGATGAAATTGTGGATGAAGAACGAAATACCGGAAATAATCTTGGAGACGAAGACGGTGATAGTCTCGAAGATCCGCTAGAATCGGGACGGTTTGTCGAATCTAACGATGAAGAAATGCCATCAAAGAGACAAAAAATAATGGAGAAGTAATTAGAATGCAAGATATAGTAGTTTACCTAACTAGTGCGGAAAGTGATACTTTTCCGCACGCTATTGCATATGGCCGAACGACGCTTTTAGCGAGTTCGGCCAGCAATCGCGTGCGAAAAAGTCACTTTACGCACGTGTTAGGTACACTATTTTTTCTACTAGCATGCGGATAAAAGCCCAAAAGTTAACATAAAGAAACATTTCCTATTAAAAACATATCAACAAATTAATTATTATTATTTTACATTCATTTGATGAGGCTTATACCAGGGCCATTAAAAAGTTCCTCTTTATTGAAAATTATAGCAGAATTCTAATAAATTTCTTAATTTTTCAGTCATTTGGTAAACTTGGATATACAAAATACATATTTTGAATATTCAAATGTCAGTATATTCCTCAAATGTCAATAAATTTACCTTCCGCACTAGTGCGGAAAAGTGACTCTTTCCGCACGCTTTTTAGTGCGGAAAAGATTCACTTTCCGCACGTTAGTAGAAAAAAATATTGATAAATAAGAAGATTATTGTATTTGAAAATATTATAATAAATAACGTCATCAATAAAAAGTATTTAAATTCAATAGTATGATTTGCATGTATATTAATCTATTATGAGATTTTCTATGACATAAATGTAATGAGAATTTAATAAATCAACTTTATTACTGAAAAAAATTGCAACAGTCACAATTTTTAGATAATATCCTTTTTAAATCCTATTTTCACATGTTTTTTTGCAATTTTGATGTTTTATGGATTAGCATTTTTTTTGTTTATCAATATAACATGAAATCTTACGTTTTTCTAGTAATTAAAGTGTAAATTTTAATAAATAGCTTAAAATTATACATATTGATTCAAAAAAAAAATTTCGGATTCGAGTTTTTTTCATTATTTGCATTTTCCGAGAAGATTTACCATAGTAATGTATATATTTTTTTATACCATCAGAAAGTAGAGATTTCAACGAACAAAAAACACACCAACTTTTTTAAAAAAGCAGATATTTTGACGTGAAAATTTTCGATTGAAAATTAGGGTGCTTTTTCGATATTAAGTCAAAATAAGGTGAAAAAATGGATATTTTGAATCAAAAAAATTACTGTATGTTTTTGACATACAAAGGTAAGTTTTCACCAAATTTCGTGAAAAAATAAATTTTTTTGCAAAAGATAAAAATAAAAAACCAAAAACTCGGTTATTCGAATTTTTCACATAAATTTTGAGGTTATGTGAAAAAAGTGTCGATACAAAAGTTGTAGTTCTTTTTATTACCTACAACTTTGCCATTTAACTTTTTTTCATAAGACTTGCAGTTTTACCGGAAATCGAGATTAACCTGTTTTTACCCTTAAAAACTCACCCCCTCCCCCTTCCCGACCTCAGATCGCCCGTAATTTATTTTTCCTTTCGTTTTTGTTATATTTTCTACCTCTTCCAATGGGTTTCATCCTACTATAATTTTCTTTGGTCTCAAAAATTATCGACCCTGGTCTATATGGTGGTGGAAAGTACTGCAGAAAGAACAAGATACAGAAGTAGAGAGGGAAACGTTAAAAAAAACATTCAGAAATCCTAAAACACGCCACACGTGGAAAAAGTATAACTTTTTAAGCCACATATGTTGATAATAATAAGAGCGGGTTATTTGATATTCCCTGGCCCGGGGGCATTCAGGCAAAACGTACCATATATTAACCATTGCTCTAAAATCTGCCGTGCTGATTGTTCCGCCTCTAAAATCTACCGTGCTGATTGGTCTGCGACTAAACGCGGTACGTTTTGTCTAGATAGGGTCGAAAGCAGGTACGGATTACCCTCACAGCACCTAACACAATATTGAAATAAATATGTAAATATCAGAAATAAAAAACTTGAAAAAAAAAACCAAGGACCAACCCGGTTGATCAAAGTGTAACTATGTATAGAAATATCAGTAAATAAGAAATAAAAAACTTAAAAAAAACAAAAAAAAACAAAGGACCAACCCGGTTGATCAAAGTGTAGCTGTATAGAAATATCGTAAATAAGAAATAAAAAACTTAGAAAAAAACAAAAAACCAAGCACATATATTCCACTATTTTCCAACATAAAATCTATCTTTGTTTCCATTTTAAAACTGGGGGTTTCCCGTTTTCCTTATTTTCAATTGCAATTACTAGATATAACCGCTATTTTCCACCAGAAAACTAATGTTTTTGCCTTGTTTTTCCCGATTCAAATCATGAATTACCATATTTTTGCTATTTTCCAACACAAAATTCTTCTTAGTCTTGGAACTCTCCTTTTTCTTATTTTTAATAGAAATTACAATATTTTCCTTTATTTTCCATTCTGTAATGTAGGTTTTTCTACTCTAATTTTTAATTAAATTCTATTTTCCCGCCCGAAATTCCGTACTTCTTTAATTTCGAACCGTAATTATAACATTTTTCCAATAAAAAAAATTACAACAATATCTGGCGCATTTGAGATCCTCTGGAAAATCTTCACGTATAACATTTAAAAATACTGTTTTTATTCTCTCCTTCGCTTAGTATAAATAGAACTTCGAGATAAAATGATAAATAACAATCATTATTGAGTTTATGGTAATGCCATCTTATCTATTAAGTCAAATTCCGACTAAACTATTATAGTCCAGTTAAATAAAGATTTACTACCATATAAAACGAAATTAAATATAAGTTTGTTTTGAGGTAAATTTGAAGTTGAAAAATATTGAATTCTATTAAGAGAGTAGGAAGAATTAAAAACTCCATCATTTCATTAAAAATATTTCGAAAACGAGGATATGGGAAAAAGTTTGATTAAAAAATGTAGATATCAACATATTCTATAAAGTCATTTTCATTTACTTTTGACTTATTTGCAATAGAAACCCAGATATTTGTAATAAGCAAATATAATTTATAGCTCAGCGTCATGAAATATTGGAAATATGTATAAAAAAATTATAGTTTTTTACTCTTTCTCCATCCTATCTAAAAAATGAAGCAAATCTACTCCGAGAAATATTTTTTCAATCACTTTTTTGGAAGTTATTAACATTTTTAATTTATAGACGAAATCTCAGGCTTAGGTATATAATACGGTATATTCAAATCTAATAAATATATAAAAAAATATTGAGAAATAATAATGTTTCACTCTCAAATATAGTATATCATACACCTAGGTGGTGAAGACTATTATTATTAACCGAGCACCAAAATTATTAAGGTGCGAGGCTTGTAAATGTCTCCTCCTCCGTGGTATATATATAGTTTTTCCTACTACTAGCACAATTTAAGATAAAAATAATTGTCATTATTTCACTGCTAAAATATTACTTTCCAAATGATTTTTAATGAAAAAACGGTGCTTATGAACTTCTTTATTGTTACACAAGTTATTTATTATTATTTATTACAAGTACACTGTCAGTCTTCGATATATTATGAACGTACTTGTTATGTCATCAGTCATTTTTGTTGAGTGCGAATTTTAAACTAATGGCATTTTTATTCAAATAATTATAATTATCTTAATAAGTAATTTCAAGCAGCAAATATCATGAAGACAATCTCCTGGGTATAAAAAATTATGTTGCACAGAGCTATTGCGCTCACAACACACCTTGTGCTCGTATTTATAAACAAGACTCAAGGCTAAGCAGGATCTTGAGCATTCGTTTATGAGACTTTTCCTATGTAAAATGTGTCAAAAACGAATACTCAAGACCCTGCTTAGCCTTAAGTCTTGTTTATAAATACGAGCATTAAGTGTAAGAGCTATACACCACAGCGTTCACAAAGGCACCACGGGAAGCGTTTACCCTATCACCTGATTGACAAGTACACTGTCTGTTTTCGCTCCTCACATATCCATAGATTATGATCGTACTCCTTATGTCATTTCTGGTTGTGTGCGAATTTTAAGCTAATTGCACTTTTATTCAAATAATTGTATCTTGATAGGTAATTTCATGCTGCAAATATGTTAGTGACAATCTCCTGGGTATACAAAATTTTGTTGCACAAGTTTTTGTTAAATTACTATCCCTGCATTCTCAAAATATTGAAATTTGTCCATTATTGACGTGGGTTAATAATGGGAGAAATTATCAACCAACCACTAATAGAGAAATTTAACAAGCAATAATTATTGCCACAGCAAGTGGCGGAAAAAATATATTAGATTTCTTTGTTGCGAATTTTTCGGTTTCTATTGCAAATACAAAAGTGAATGGAAATACTCTCATAGAAAATGTTATATTTGCATTTTTTACTTAAAACTTTTTTCCATATATTCGAATGTTTTCGAGATATTTCAAAAAAAGTGATTTTGGAGGTAGTGTTTAATTTTTGCCAGTCCAAAATAAAATTTTTCAAAATGTATTATTCAAATTCATATCAAAACGAACTTAAATTCAAAAATGCATGCTTTCGGTTTACATGACAAATTAGATCTTTATTTAACTGGGCTATTATGAAACAGTCACAAACTGTAACAACGGCAACATCGATGATTGAATTTATAGCGGTTGAAAGAGGAGTTTTGCGTGCTATTTGAGCTGTACAACTTAATTTATTGCCTATGACAATCAATACTGCAAACAAGTATTTGGACTGTTTCAATTGATGGGATACGAAATTTTCTCGTATATCAACAGTATCCGACAATACGTAAAATGAGTTTCAAACAATATTTCGCTATTCATACAGGTGTCTATTACTTCGACCTATTTGATTTTTGATAATAGCTTTATTTTGCGTTAATCAGAAACTAAAATTAAAATTCTGTTCCATTAAACTTTCAACACACCTCTAGCTGGATTATAGTGAAATGTTATTTGAAAGCCTTAATGTGAAACAATAACAAGCCACACATTTTTCAAAATCTATTTTACTATGTAATGGAATAATGCAATAATATAACAAGTCACTTGACAGAGGGCTTAGCTATTTGTCAATAAATGCCACAATAATCCAGAAATCATGTTGTTGCAACTCTCTACTTTTCAGAGACTATTTGTGTTGAATATTTGAGTAGTGTTTTACTATAAAGCTAAGAAATGAGCAGTTTTAGTGATGATGTTGAATCACCCGTAGATGACAGTGACTTCGATAAGGATTATAGTCCTAGTGACAATGAAAATCGACCTAATAATTAGCAGGTGAGCTTTTTTTTAAGTAATGTGGCTTGTCACAGTTTTGCACTTGAGCATTCTAATGTAAAAAAATAGTAGCTTGTTATTCTATTGCATTTATATTCTAGGAGTCTGATGTAAATGATATGACAAGTGAAGATAGTGAGGGCCCAGCCAAGACAAAAAGACATAAACCTAATTCCCCCAAACGAACTACCAAAAGCAGGTGGAGACAAGAGAATGTAGACAGAGATTTTGCTCTGATCGAAAAGCGCCACCAAAAGTATGCCCCACTTATCTACTCCCCAAGTGATTGGCCCCAAGTTATAAGAGAATCGAATATAACAGCCCGTTAACTTGACTATTATGAATGAAAGTTATTTTCTGAATTTCCAATCCATCCTAACTAACATCAAAAAAAATCTGCGTACGGAAGACAACGAAAACCTTAATTTCTGTAGTGCATTCTCCTTTCATTTTAAACCTGATAACAGTAAAGTAATTTACGTAAAATATGCCGTCAACGACAACTACAAAACAGTCTCTATCACTAAAAAAGGACTTCCCACCCAGACATTGTTTCCTGAATTGCGCCCAAAATACTTGGAACCAATAAAAATATCAAAAATGAAACTAGATAATGTCAAATCATTACTACCTTATATGGCTCCTGTTCATCATGAATTTTTTTCTTCCTTACAATGCTCATTTAATGAAAACTCTGAAACTGAAGGAGCTGACGAATTCGAAATAGTTGAGTGATGGAAGTCCCTTCTAACCTAATTTTTTCGTACTTTTAACCAAAGTGGTTTTGAAGTTTTTAATGTTTTGTTTTGAAACAATAATGTAACAAGCCTCATTTTTTTAATAAAATGTTTTTTTCTGCACACATTTCTTTTTTTTTTTAATCCGAGGAATAGCAGAATGTGAATACCAGTACTAGTCGTAACAAAGTAGTTTGGCAAGTTTATCTGTAGCTACGGGGCGTCGGTAAGAGGGGAGGAAAAACATGGCGTATATCTGTCAAACGTACAAATGGCGTACGGTACCTATTTTACCAAGTAAAACTGAAATTACAAAGGTAACTGACAATACGAACACCACTGGATAAATCAATATCAGTCAATTGACGAAGTGAGAGGAAAGAACATACGCACGCGCTTGCCAATAAGAAGTCACCTGGTCGATAAAAATCACCAATTATGTAATCGGAGAGTGTGGTCATTATGGTTTTCGTACAACGTTGCCAGAGCTTTAAGAATCCTATAACAAATTTGGAAAAGTGTTCTCTTTTAATATTCATAAATTGGAAAATAATGTTAATAGAATAAATCCAACGAAACAAGCACATTATAAAATGAACGTTCAATCATATTTTTAATATTGTTAATAATAAAAAGACCCATTTATAATTATTATCACTACATAATCAGTTCTTCTATTTTTTCATAGTTAAACATGGCAATGTCGAATGTTTCGACTGCATTCCTTTCACGGTTTCAGATAAACTTGCCAAAGTATATATAACATTAATTAACCAAAAGTCTCCGATTGATTTTTAATATTTTTTTAAAACTTTAAATTCGTTTTCCCAACAATTTACCTTATGTTGCTTATCATTACTTCACATTAAGGCCTTCATTTGTATCTAAGAGACCACAACCAAGAATACAGACAAGAGTGAACTTAAATGCCACTTCAACCATATTGTTGCTTGAGTTTGCGTGTTGCAAATATCCTGCATACCACAACAGAGCTTATTGATAAATGCTGATCACTTCATTACTTCCTTCAGACACATGTGCCATAACCAAGGAACTATCAGTTCTAAAATGACGTGGAAGTGCTTAGAAAAACTTAATAATTAAATAAGCAAGAATAGAAATGAAATAGCACAGGAACTGGCAAAGTAGACGGCTGAAACATAATTAAAGGAAATCTTTTGGGAAATTGAATAAGATGGGAACAAATGGATGTTAAAGTCGAAGTGATACAGTTCTTACTTATACCTCTGATGATTCCCAACAAGACAATGTTGTCTAAACGAGAATCTGAAGAAGCTGAAACTACTGGAGCAAGCTATATGTAGATTCTATGGAATGGAAGAAGGAACCTCCATTCATAGAACTGCAGAATCTCTTAACACAGCGTCTTCTGGATACCTCAACTGATGATAGTGGATATCCTGATATTGATTCAGAAAATAGGATTGAATTGAATAATGAGTTACTACTTTCTGTAGAAGATGATGAGAAAGGAGAGGTTCCATTTTTTTTTATGTCATACTAGTTCATTATTGTGTTTTTATTGCTCAGTTACCAACTATCTAATGTCGTACTTTATACCCGTGCGGGCATAAAGTTCACTTTATGGCCCGCGCGGGCATAAAGAGGAATAATTTTTTGTTCAACTTATTTAATAACCATGTCCGCATGTCTTAAGCTTCTTAAGACTTTTTTGGCAACAGATTTACAGTTGCTTTCTTTGCTTTTTCAATAATTTCGTCAGGAATTCCAAAATCTTCGTTCATTTTGATTTCTAACTTCGACACATATGAAATTTATTGTAATATTATGACATTTACGTTTGTCAACATTCACCTATTAATTCAAACCGGATTTTTTAAAACACTGATTTGTATTGAGATTGGATTGCAATAAAGAACTAGTATGACATAAAAGTTTGTATGTACCGCAGGCATAAACAGATGTGTATACCCTCGGGCGACTTACAAACCCTCGGGCCAGAGGCCCTCTTCTTCGTAAGACGTTGCCCTCAGGGCATAAACATCTATTTATACCCTTGGTACATAAATAACTATTATATTGAGGGAGATATAGATTGCGACTATGGGGGAGACCATCTAAAAAAAGGCACCGAGGTATTAAACATAAAGGTGGTACGAAAATGAACCACCATTTACACAGAAATTTCTTGATGTCCACACATTGTGAGCTCTCCAACTTGAACACGGAGTGTGCTACGTGAAAACTGCAAGATACTTGATACTAGATAATTTTTGCTTATACATTTTTGATCCATCAGCAAATGAAAAACTGATTTAGTTGATCTTTGACTTTCTGTATGCAAAAATATAGCTTGCTTTTCTCTTCTTCTTTTTCACTTTTTCGTCTCTAAAATTATAAATTCCTAATTGTTGTTTATTGACTACGGTAACTTTTTAATTAGTCGAACCTTTCTTTTTATTTTCAGTTTTTCATTTATTTGTAAATCCTTTTTTTGTATTCAAAATTTTACATTACTTTCAGAAGCTATAACTCCAGAACGGGTAAGTTATCGGCTTTGAATTTTCACTGTGCAATATGTTTGAGTCCTAGTTTTTGTTTACCACGTTGCCATTTCAAAAATTTGTCCACACTCTACATAAAATATTAATTAAAATACCACTTTTTCCAAATTCATGTTGTAATAACTTTGTCGTTAATAAAAATTTTTCTATAAAATTTTGCTAGTTCACATTTGTGATGATTTTGAATCCAGTGGTATTCGCTGTGTGTCGACCGTTGGAGGGGATAGGCGAAACTATCCCAGCGCGCGCAGTGGTGAATTTCCGCAATTCGGTCGGAGGCTGTCGGAGGTCATTGTATAGTTGAAATAATACCCTTCTTGGTGTGCGTCATCGATTGTTAATGTCCTTCTAACACATTACGTAGGAAGAAATGGAAAAAAAGGCAGGTCTGTGATTAATCCTAATCAATATATCACAATAATGAACCGTTTAAATGTATTACAAACGTCAACCCTAATCTTTGACTTACAAAAATGTGATTGGATGATGTTTAGATTACGCGCAAGCTCAACCTATCAATTGAGAGCTTAAAATACTATGAAGGCGTTACTTTCGTAGCGGCAATGTGTCTTACGACTTTCTCTACTGTCACACTGACAGTTCTCGACAGGTCTGTACTTTGTTGTTTACGGTCAATTATCATTTATGAAAAGTGAATATTAATCTTATTGCTTTATTTATTTAAATAATACAAAAATATGCATGGATACACGGAAAAAAATCAGTATTTTGAACATTCTCAAGTATTTTCAGTTATAAAAAAAAGCTGTTAATTATTAATTGCATAGCCTTTTTGAATTTGGCTGGATACGATCCTGATGATTTTATTTATCAAATTTAAGGTTATCTATATGTCAAAATGGCAAATAAAATAAAAGACATGCCGGGTATACGTCACAATCGATGACGCACACCAAGAAGGGTATTATTTCAACTATATGTAAATAAAGGGAAAATGGGGCACGACAGCTGTTGTGTTGTTAATTGTAAAAATAATAGATGGAATAACAGTGATGTGAAATATTACAAGTTTCCTACTGCGCAACACAAGTTGGTGCAAAGGAAAAAATGGATTGCAGCTGTAAAAAGAGTAAAGTGGGTGTCTTAACCTCACTTCAAAATACAGTGTACACTGATACAGTATTCTATACGTCATGTTTTCTCCATCAATTTTATGTAGTTTCTTTATTTTTTCATAAATACATTTATTATAAATCATCAGATAAATCATCATATACATTTTTGTGCAATCGATACACATATAAAGAAGCAGCTCACGTCACTTGGAATGTTGAATGGAATAATCAATTTTTATTAATGATTTTAGGCAACGTTTATCTCCGTTGATTCTAACCTACAAAGCTACACTTAACATGAAAAAATACATTTTAAGAACGATTACTTACCCAGTAGCTCATAAAATACTCAACATTATGTCATTGGGCACTTATATTTTCAAATTATTTACATTGTAAAAGTTAAAAGGCTCCCAATCTTTATAATAATTGTTGCTTCCATAAGCTTTACGTGTAAATGCCTCCGACGTAACTTGCGTTTTTAAGCCGCGAGGGGACGACAGTAGGTACGCACATAGCGAATAGTCATATTTGAAAAAAAATTGCCTAATGTACTTTTGTCTTTTTTGGCAAAGAACTTAGAGGGCCTTGAAAATAGTAATTAAGTTATGAAAATTTGTGCCAAAATACTCTTTTTGATACTGAATGTAACAAAAATGAAATCAAAATCGGTTGAGAAATGCGGATATTACGTGTGCTTCCAAACAAAATGGGGCACACAGTAAACACAATATTCAGTATATTTCAACATTTTATTATTTTCCTTGGTTTTTCTTAATTCTAAAATAGCATGTAGGGATTCTTAATAAAAAGTTTTAACTGTAAACTATTTATCGCAAATGGAATAAAATATTGTAGAGTGCAATTAGATTTAACGAGAGCACATCTACTACCAAACACTTATAATCATTTAAAACAAAATGCTAGCGTAATTTCACGTTGATTACAAAACAAAATAATAACCTTGCAGATAGAGAAGCAGAAGAAGATAGGTAAGTATTTCCGTATTTTCTTTATATATAATTTTTTGTCGAGCCATTCTATTAGAACTCGTAAAATTCACTTCTTGCCGCCGGTCGTTAACAAAAAACGCTAATCTAGAGTATCTAATGAATCGCTAAGAGGAAACTACTTACTTGCACCTGCGTAAATCCCTTTCTATATATACGATAAACAGTTAACTTAATTGACATTTTATTCAGTACTAGTCATATTTCAATTTATTATGTTTTTACGTGAGTTGACGAGTTTGAGAAGAAAAAAATTACTCGAGTGACTCGTTGAAAATTAATCTCAATAAGGAATGTTATTTGTTTGGTTGATTCCTAGGTCAGGTCTTCCACTTAGTCATCCTTATGTATATTATCTCTACCAGGTGAACAAACGAGATGGTATTATTTGATGCAATGTTTGGTATGTATATCTTTTTTTTACATTATTATTTTAGTCCAGTACATGAAGGGACAAAGCTCCTGAAAAGTACCTGGAGACTTCACTTTGGGCTCAATTCCTAGTTCACGGTAGTTGTTTTTAAGCAAGAAAAAGCTTAACGCGATTGAGTTTACAGAAGGTGGGAAATGGCCCCCCAAACACTGGCAAACGGGCTTCTCGCTAATATCTGGCTAAATCTGCGAATTAGAGAATTTTTCTTCAGATAAAAAATTAAGATCGTCTTATTATCTACAAAAATGGTTTTCCTCTTTTTTTCGAAAACTTGATAGTTATCAAGATAATGAGACCTGAAAGTCTCCTCATTTCAGCTGCTGCTTTGCCTGTAGGAATTCTGCTGTCTATGTGTCTATGCATAAGCTTGTAAGCGGGCGGACGAATTGTTCCATAACTCGGCAAAAAATTGACATTTCCCGATGATTCAAAGTTCATCTCAATGGGAAAACCCGTAGCTATCATTCCATGCAGCTCGATCGTACTTGACATAAATATTTTAAAAAGCGGTCAAAGATTTTTCCACTAGATTTTGAGACTATTCCATTAATTTGTTCATATATTTTTTTAAATAGTCTTTTATCCCAATTTTTTTTTATAATGGAACCTTAGGAGGTCTTGAATGATCTTAGAAATTCTTTTTCAATATCTTCCTCGCGTTTTAATAAAGAAATGATTTGTTTATATACATTTTCCAGTCGTTTTCGGTGCTCTGTGCAATCTGTGGAACAAGCGCGATTTGAAAACTTGTCATCCTGTATATTGCTTTTCAATGCACATCATTTTAAAGCTTAGAGTGTCTAGTTTTCGAATATCCTTTTTAATTTTGAATTAAATCCAATCATTTTCCAGAAATCAGGAAAATTGATCACACCGGTGAAAACCGGACTTTTTTTTTAAAATAAATAAATGAACAAATCAATTTCTAATCAATACCTACGCAAGAAAAAAAAAATCTGAGATCATTCTAGACCTCCTAAGGTTTCATTACAGAAAAAAAAATTAGGATAAAAGACTTTAAAAAAATATATATGAACAAATCAATGGAATAGTTCCAAAATCTTGTGGAAAAAAAATTTGATCGCTTTTTTACATATTTTTGTCAAGAACAAACGAGCTGCAAGTTACATGGTGTTCAGTTACTGGACTATTCATATGTTTATGTAAAAAGCGATATTTGCTACGACCTCTTAAAATTAGATTTAATTATTCCTTCAAACTCCCAAATAACGTGTACGAAATCTGAATTCAGTAGCGTCATTAATTTTCAAATTATGACGTTATAAATAATTTAATTGATTCTCATCACCCTCACTTATGCTGTTAATTTTATCAGTAGACTTCGCTGCTTGCAATATATTATTTTATACATCGATAGAGTACGAAAAAGCTTCAATCTGGAAAAAAATTTGTCAAGATTACTTCACAAACAACGGAATAACCAACCGTCAAAGTTGAAGTGTTGTTCAACCCAAGTTTATCTCGATACATGATGTTAAGATGTTAAGGCTCTTAAATGCCTTAGTCGCCAATTAATAATATTTGTCCGCTTTAACATGATGCTTTAACGACATCGCTTCATATATTCAAAACAAAATCAGAGCTGAACTGAATTGAACGACCTAGTGGAATAAGAAAATTCATAGTGCACGATTTAAGATCTCTGGCGATGTCTATGAATCAGAGTTAAAGGGAGAGTTAACACCTTTTATACTTATCATTTTATTGAAAAATTCACTTAACACCTTCATGCACTGAATTCAAACAAGAAGAATTACAGTGAACTGAAGCTGGTTGCTTGGCGAAGAGCATGCAATCAATAAAAAGGTTATAGGATCGGTTTTTTGGGTGCAAAAGGATTTTCCTCATAGGAACAATCAACTTTGAACATTTTTCGAATATTTTGAAGTACCTCTAGATATGGAAACTCGTACGAAAACTCCAGGTTTAGCAAAAAAATATATAAATCTTATTCCAACAATACGTTTCGCCTGCATGTTGAATATTTTGACAATAGCAAAATTCAAGAAATTGTTATAGTAAAAATTCTCAATCGTCTACCGTTTTGACCAGATTTGCATCTGTTTTGTGAAAAGTAAATTTCGTCCAATGGATGGATGATAGCAACCATCGAGGACTTTCCCGAAAATGACGTTTTGTTTGAAATTTCTCAATTCATTGACACAATACACCCTGTATATTACTGTTTATATCATCTTATGATCAAAGCGTTACGGCAAGTAAGAATATTCTCTTTAATCAAGATTCCCAAACATAAAGAAGATTATTTTAGTAAATGTTAACTAAGAGCTCCTCGAGATTATTTTGATGATTATTAATTTTGTCTAAAGGCGTTTTCCAACAAAAGACGAGCATACTCAATATAATATTCAGTGAGATAATTGCATTAAAGTTCACAGTGTTAGTTTAAGCTTAATGTATGTTAACGAACCCAATGAAATTTGACTTTTACTACCTAATTTTAATATCAAAAAGTATAATATAATGGTACATTAAACTATAAGAGAGACAAATGCTTTATTTTGGCAGAGATGCAATTTGAAGCGCGAGTGCTACAATGCACCGAGGACAAAATAGCATCTCTCCCGAATGGTATAATAATATACTATTTTTTTCACGGTAAGGTAAATGGCCCAAATATCGGCCACGTCCCAATTATCGGACACTTTTTTGGTTTTTTATTGATAATAAGTTAAGTGTATATATTTGAGACGAAAAATATATTCTTCTGAGAAATTGCACACTTTGGCCACATTGTTGACAAAACCTACCCCTTCTACGAACTTCTATAATTCTTAGATAGCTTGAAAATAGTCGAGTGGTAACAACATTAGCCAAATGCATCATTTCGCTAGCGAAGTAGGTAAGACAATGCTATTCAGTAATCTTACATTTTTGATGTTTATTAAAAAATATCTTCATGGGGTTGATTTTTCTAGTATAATATTGTATATGAACTATTCCACAATAGTTTTTTCTGTTAATTTATCGTTTTTTTTCCTATAAAATGGTGGCCGATAAGTGGGACATATTAAATTGGGCTATGTACTAGCTATCGGACACGTGTCCGATAACTACAACAATGTTATGTTTTTTTCAAAATTGCATTACACAATACTGATAAAAAGTTTCTAAGATATTTCAAAATACAATAGTTCTTGATAAACCAATGATTTTTCCGACCAGTTATCGGCATAGCATATTTCATTAAATAAAAGAGTTAATTAAAAATTATATTTATGTGAGCACATCAATAAACTGCTATACCGATAGTTCGTACATGAAATGACCGATATTTGGTACATGAACTGACTGATAGTTGAGATAGTTAATAGTAAAGTTTGAATGAAAACAAAAAAGATTAGCAACGGATTTTTATATGTTATAAAATGTTAACTATTATGTAGAGTTAGAGCTTCATGTAAAAAATTATTTTACTGAAGCTTGTTTTCATTTAAGTCTCCTATTGATTATTTTATTACATGTCCGATAGCTAGGACCATGCTCCATTTTTAAGTCTATTTATCGGCCGTCATTGGTATGAGAGCTTTTTAAGAAGACCCAAAAGGCTTCCACAGAGCCTGAATGGACACCGATCTGAAGTGACAGAAGAAAAAATACGTCAATGGTTCGATGAGGTGAATAATTATTTAAAAGAAAATAAAAACAATATAACCGAACCAAATAAAGTTTATGTCTGCGACGAAACGGCCGTTTTCTTGTGTCACAAAGGAGAAAAAGTTCCAACTAAAAAAGGTGATAAAACTGTATACAGCATGGCAAATAATACCGGAAAAAAAGCAATTACTGTAATTTTTATGTGCAATGCTGCCTGGGTATCTGCCACCACCGCTTATTATAATATATTCTCATAGGAGAAATCCAAAGGAGGTCATTAATATTGTTCCAAATTCATGGGAGATTGGCAAGTCAGATAATGGCTGGATGACAGAACGATCATTTTTCGAATCCATAGCAAACGTTTTTGCATTTCAAACAGTTTAGAATTGATGTTTTGTCTTTTTCTTATTGTATTTCAAATCAATTGGAATTTTTGTTTTTGTTTCATTATATATCGCACCTATGCCGATAATCGGGGCATATCCCGTCCGAAAAGTAGAGCTTCACTCTGTTAAAGCGTCCGATGACTGGGACAAATGTTCCTTTTTTAATAAATTATTGATTATTAGACAACTATATTTATTATTGTCAAATGAGATAATATATTATTATAGGCAAAGAAATATAGGAACCTGAAATGCAATCCGTGTCAGTGATTTTCCAGACCATATATTTTTTTTGAACGCTTAAAGTTCGACTTCGCTCTTAAGCGTCGATAGTTGGGCCATTTACATCATCAACTTAAAAACACATAATATTTTGTTAATATGAAGCACCAGAATTATTGTATTCGGATTTGAGCATTTATTTAGTAGTCTTTGAGTACCACTACTAGCGCAATCACAAAAACAATAAATGTAAGCGAGAGTAATATTCCTTCTAAAAATAATTTTGAAAATTTTACAAATGTAACATTTAATTTGAATGTCAATAAATAATTCCAATGATCTTTTTTTGCATTAAAAATGTTCTCACTTGGGAGCATTTTACACCCTTGTGAATAATCGACTACTTCTTTTTTAATTTTGATGTCATAGAAACTGATTTCTACTCCCGACCGTGCAAAAAACATTTTTTAATATATCATCAGATCGTTGGGTTGCTGGATTTGATTCTGAGAGATACAAGCGATTGACTTATTATTAAAGTTATTTTCTTAATCGGCAGCAATATGCTAAAACTAACTGTGGTGCTTTGGAAAAGCTAAACTTGTAGTTGCATCTAAAAAATATCAACTAAGATTGAATCCTTTTAAATAAACCGCTATGGTTTTCGGTAAGAATAAAGACAATGTTAGAAGGGATGTTCAAATCTCGTTGCAAAATATTCGATTTCAAAAAACATACAATGCATTAAAAATATTATTTGATCATCTTAATATTATATTTAGCTCTAGGCACAAACTACTAGCGGAATCTTTAGTCTTATATCATTTCTATTACGAAGAAATAGTATATGGGCCCTGTCTTGATTAGAATGATGTTCATAGGATACAAAAATGTGCAGAGGTAATGTCTTGGATTTGTTTATAGTATCGGGGAGTATAAGAGTGTTCCTCAAAAACTCAAGGATGCCATTTGACTTTATATGTTGAACTGACGGAAACTCTTTGTCTGTTAACAAAATGTCCATAACCGTATCTAGTGAGTCATATAATATACAACAATATCCCTGAATCAATTACCTATTAACTCATTTATAGCAGAAAACTCAACCTCAAAACCATAAAATTTGATAGGAATGAGATTGAATGGAGACAAGAAGTCAAGCATCTAGGTTTGACTCTAGACAGTAAACTCCTGTGGAACAAACACGAAAAGGAGGTTACATAAGGCAAAAATGGCTCTTATGGTGTGCAGGAATCTGGCAGGAAAAAACTGGGGTTGTAACCCTAAAATCCTAAGCTGGATGTACACTGCCATAGTGAGACCAATCATCACTTATGGAGCCATTGCGTGGAGTAGCAGAAGTAGCCTATTGACGACGAGAAAAAACCTTTCCAAAATTCAAAGACTAGCCTGTGAATGCATCACAGGAGCAATGAGAACATGCCCAAAGGCAGCCATGAAAGTGATTCTCAACCTCACCCCTCTAAATATGGTGGTGGAAAGTGTTGCAGGAAGAACAAGATACAGACCAAGTAGAGAGAGAATCATTAATAAAACCACCTCCTCACTTCTTAGAAATCAGACAGCCTGGGACATGCCACAAGATTCGTTACGAAACTAAACAGCAAGAAGGATGGGATTCAAATACCATCACCAGACGTGGAAAGATTCAATGGTACACAGACAGCTCAAAAGCAATAGAAGGAACTGGGATAGGAGTGTTCGGGCCAGGAACCAAAAACTCTGAAATCTTGGGAAAACCCAAGTATCTTTCAAGCGGAAATCCACGCAATAAGAAAGTGCGCCCAGTTCAAGATTGATAGATAATACAGAAGACAAAGGACTGTCATAATGTTAGATAGTCAAGCAGCCATCAAAGCACTGGGCTCTTGTGTAATCAGTTCCAAAATGGTGTGGGAATGCCTAAACCAACCTAATGAACTGGGCGAGAACAATATAGTCACCTTACTATGGATTCCAGGACACACTGGAATAGGAGGAAATGAAATAGCAAATGAACTAGCAAAGAGGGGGACAAAGAGGGGGACTGAAATACCTGCTTCCTGAGGGCCTGAACCCTTTTGCGAATTCAGCCCCAATGTAATATTGGAAAAAATAGGTAAGGCCGAGAAAAAGAGAAGATATGACCATTGGAAAGTTTTTGTAGGGCTTGTACAATCAAAGACTCTTCTGGGTGACTACATCCTGTTGAGAACAAATGAAAGCATAAGTCAAAGTAAAACTGCGCTAAGAGTTTTAACAGGGATCCTAACGGGACATTGTCGCCTGGATGGGAACCTGAAAAACCTTAAAATAGTGGAGGAAGAAGAATGTAGACTTTGTGGCATGGAAGAAGAAACATCCATCCACATACTTTCCAACTGCACAGCATTTTAGAATTCTATAGCACAGCACCTGGGAAATTACTAGATAGAAGAGGAACATTTACCTAAGTTAAAGCCTGCAGATATCCTAAAATTCCTCCGGGAAATAGGACTAAATGAGCTACTAGTCTCTGAGACTCTAAGTAGAATCAAGGGGGCACAATAGATCTTTTAGGTCTAAGTGAATGTCACCCCAAGATATATACATACAACTCATTTAAAACAAAAATGAAGTCACATCTTTTTGGGTCAATTTATATTATCACATTAACTCGGCTTTTTATACCTGCTTCCTGTCTATCGTAATTATTAATTTAATTTCCCTCTTCCAATTATATTATAATTAATGTAGTATCGTAACTATTATAATTTGGTTTCTGTATAAGTACCAGCTTTTTATATTCTTGAAAAAGCTTTGATCTGCAGGTAAAGCATTCTTGTCTTTTATTTCCTTTTATAAATATTTTTGTTCATTTTTATATTGTTATACTTGTTATTTGTAGTTTTCACTTCAGCTCTGTAATAAACAGTTTATTATTATAATTATCATGTACGAAAGGTTACTGTTGAACTAATCATCATAGGCGTGCCTACAGGGAAGGCAGGGTGGGGCCGTGTCCCACCCTAATCGGTCCACCCCAATTCCTCAAAATATCAATCTATTAAAAAATTTTTATAATTTTTAAATTTCAACGTTCTTTCAATGATTCGAGGAAGCGGTTTTTCATTCTTAAAATGAACTGCGAGAAATTGAAAGGCGGCAATATGCAAAAGCAATGTTTCGGCGG
>CAJUYH010006571.1:0-13224 GCA_910591685.1 Galerucella tenella | reverse complement strand
CTTAATTAGGGTTTATTACTCCTCGTACTTTTTGTACATACTTTAGTTTGTTGGAAGTGAGATACCAGTCAGTTTTGTTTGAACCACTCTAGTATTCCCTACTTAATTCTTAGGCTTGAGTGAAGAGCCAACACTAACACTTTTCACTATCTTCCCCAGAGACTTTATGCTTTTTGTGCTTTTGGACATACTGTTTATGTGGAGTTACCAGTAGTCCTTATATGGCTAAACAGTAATTCCACTAGGTCCTCCTAGGAGTCTATATCACCAGTGTGACAGTGATTCATTTTCGGAGATGTGTGAAGCTGTTTCCTCATGAATACAGATACAGGTATTCGATATTAAGTATGAAGCAGAGATGAGTAACCTAAAGTTCATTTCCCACGTTACGTCAAATCGTAGCGACTTGTTGCTGGGACAAATCGCTGCGACAAAAGGTACAATCAGCATATCGATAGTTTGTTGCTGTGACTCATCCAGGCATAGGGCAAACGTAACGTGTTGCCAACTTGATTGTCAGTGACAGCAATGTTAGAGCGGAGCAGCCAATAGAAATTTTGGGTTGGTGCGACCGATTCCACCAGAAAAGTTACCAAGTCGCAGCGACTTCTCGCTCGAAAATAGAGAAAATTCCAATTCATTCAACCGCATGCAACTTTTTCGAGTTGCAGCGCCAACTCGCACCGTGGACTTAACATATGGAGTGAACGGTTTCAGAATCCCCAACTTAGTTATACTTAATGTTGAAAAAGATCTGCTGACATAAACGATTGTCCCAATTCGAAATATTGAATTATCAAAAGTTTTTATTCGGAGATTATGCAAAAATCCTCACTTATGTCTTCTTTACTACACTTTTATCATTCGTACCAAAAGTTTAATTCAAAAACTGACGCGTCTCATCGTTTCTTTTTATAATTCGATGAAATACTGCCACAAATATTTTTGTTCCATGGTATTTATACTGTATATAGATAGCATAATCCTGGTATGGATTTAATATGCACAATGCCATACTTGGTATAAAATTATGGTTAAGCCATGTCTAAGATTTAATCTATTCGTTAAAATTTACGCGATCGTTAGAATGGACAACTTAGCGTAATTTATTGAACGATTCGTGCGTAATTGAAAATAATACTGGATCTAGATTAAAGGAATGTCGCGAGGATTCGCGATTTATTTACATTGTATAATAGATAGTACGGTTAATTTAGGGGTTAACTGCGAAGAAATGAATTGTACAATTAATTGACAGTTTCAAACATACACTATTATAGTCCATTGTGAAAACTGACAGTAAGGGAACAGAAATTGTTATGGTTCATTGCAAATTATCGTTTTTCTCAATTCTTGTTGTCAAGGAGGACCTGGTCCATTTTTGGAATAAAATAATTCCATATTTTGCCATTCTAAGCTTCAGAAAATATTTATGCTCATCCCAATTATCATTTCTGTTCATATTTGTCACAACAATAAAAATAATGATAATCTTATACCTTTCAGAAAGAAATATCGTTAAAATGAACCGGTGCACGCGAATTCCCGTCAGGTTCCTTAATGACCAATATAATACACTTAAGTTCCCGTCTGACACTTGCAGGTATATTACGCACTCGAATTGCCGTCCAGTTTATTTAATCTGTTCTGTGATCGGGACTGCCCTAATATTTGAAACTGGCGGGGTTGGGTTAGGTTAGGAGTCTTATTATTCCTGAAATAAATGTACAAATACCTTTACCATTCAATTTATTTTATATTTCCTTAATCTCTTTAATTTTGTGTTTATCTTGTTGCGCGCAATTCGGTTCCTAATTTTGGTGTTCTTACTCGTAATCAGGTAGAAAATGACCGCTGCGCGCAACTCATCCCTGCCCAAATAAACACCTTTTAAACAGGTCAGTTTTCACCCTGACGGGAACTCGGGGACTCGAGCTTAACGCACCCTAATTATGACACAGGTAGAGTGGTTATCCTGACGGGAATTCGAGTGCGTCCAAATGAACAGCAGAAGCTTTAAGCATTACTTCAGGACATAATTGTTCCTAACACGCTTTTTGCACCTAAAGTTTTAACTTAAATGTGAAAATGCATGAATGTTTTTTAGGTGAACAGCTCACAAAATCTGTCTCCAAATGTATATCAATTTTTGTAGTAGATACTAACACTTATGTATATGCTGCGCATAGCCATTCTGTGAGTGGTAGAGAGGAAGTTATAGAATAATAGAGAGACAATGTCTAGAAAAGTGGGAGTTTCGTGGAGACCAAAGGGATGGAGGATTATAGCGAAATGGTGAAAGTTTTAGAATGTTTTTTGTACTTTAGTAGTTTTTACATTCATATAGGCTACATTTTAAAATTATTTTGAAATATACAGGATATTTCAATAAAGTGTGGCGTATCGAAGTTATATTTTTTTTCATGGGACACTCTATATTTTATTGCATTTACGGATTGCCCCTAAAAAATAAAATGATTCCTTATAATATGGTTCCCTATACCTAAATACAGAGGGTTCTGAATTATCCTTAAAAATGTGAACATTTCGAAAAAAATTAATAGCTCATTGATATAACAAACTCTAGCAAATTTTCTCCCACATCTTGATACTTGGACATTCGTTGAATGTATTTCACGATTGAGTAATAAAAATCTAATCACAGGGTGTTCAGAATTTTCAGTTTAATTATTAGATTCTTCAATGGGTAATATCGGGCCTAATTTGAATGGAACACCCTGTATCCTGATAATTTACCATGTTCAAAAAAATGTCCTCTTTCGAATGGTGTGAGGATGTCCTATACCTAGGTATTATACTTTTCGTACAATTTACAATTTTCTTAAATTGTATGGTAAATACATTTTAAAACATATGCAATTCTCTTTAAATTTTAAGCTGATGATCTGTAAAAAAAACAGTGAAGTTGGCAATAAATACCTATGCACACTTGTAGTTACTGAGGTACACTAGCTCATTTTTTACCGATAAGTATTTGAGTACATAATAAAACAAAAACACATTTTCAATAAAGCAAATACATAAAGACTACAAAACGAACAACAAATTATTCAAAGCAAAAAATTAAAAATTACTATAATAGATGTTCAAAATGCTTGCCATCTCGTGCAATGCAACACGTGAATCTAGCTTCCAATGATTCACCTACATTATTTAACATATCGGGTGTTATAGTCGCGAAAGCGTTCGAAATTCTCAATTTCATATCGTCTGGAGTAGTAGGGGGTGTAGAATACAAAATATTTTTATTATAACCCCATTCGAAAAAATTCTGGTGACCTAGCTGGCAAATTATAAGGACCGCCTCCACCTATCCATTTATTTCTGAATTTTCTATTAATGTAGTCCAATTGTAGCCACATTTTCTTCCGGATGCTGAGTGGTAGGTGTTCGAAAAGGATTCAGAAGTATTTTTTCAAAAAACTCAAAAATTTTCTACCATCCAGGTGTCCGTCAAAAAAATACGGGCCGATAACATACTCGCCCACAATACCTCCACAAAAGTTTACACTCCATCGGTGTTGGCGATCAACAGTGCGGAATAAATGTTTGTTTACTGTATCGTTATAATGAAAATTATGTCTATTCACTAACCCATTATTGTGGAATGTTGATTCGTCAGTAAACAAGACATTATTGAAAAAATCAGGATCTTCTCCAACTTTATCCAAAGACCAAAGACGTTTATCATAATCCTGTTGTATCATCTGCCGGTGTAGTTGGATATGATACGGATGGTAGCGATTTTTCTTGGGTATACTACTCACACTCATTTGACTTATTCCTAATTCACTTGAAATATTCCTATTGAGAAGTCTTTCGAGAGTTTCCTTCTTTGGGTGAATTTTATGAGGGTACTTTTGAGCATAAACTCTAGATGATAGGAGACAATTTTCTGAACATTCCCCAATGCAAAGTATCATGTCGACTCTTTCGTTTAACGGGTACTGCTTCATTTTTTGTAGCAATCAAAGTTAAGACTAACGCAAGATTGTTCAGAGAATTGACAGAGAAATGTCATTAAATGACATGTCATTAAGTTAGGTACCGACTAGATTTGTATTAATTTTTTGTTTTAAACTAGATTTTCCATACGATTTAAGAGAATTGTAAATTGAACGAAAAGTTTAATACCTAGGTATAGGACAGCCTTATACCATTCGAAAGAGGACATTTTTTTGAATATGGTGAATTATCAAAATACAGGGTGTTCCATTTAAAATAAGCTTGATATCACCCATTGAAGGATCTAATAATGAAACTGAAAATTCTGAACGCCCTGTGACTAGATATTCAGTACTCCATCGTGAAATACATTTAACAAATGTCCAGCCATGGAGATGTAAGAGAAAATTTGCTGGAATCTGTTATATCAATGAGTTATTAATTTTTGTCGAAATGTTCACATTTTAAAAAAAGTCAGCATAACTCGTAACCCTCTGTATTTAGGTATAGGGAACCAATTTGGAGTACTTTATTTTTTAGCGGCAATCAGAAAATGCAATAAAATATAGGGTGTCCCATAAGAGAAAATATAACTTTGATACGCCACACTTTATTGGAACATCCTGTATATTTTAAAATGTAGCCTATATGAATGTACAAATTACTAAAGTACAAAAAACATTCTAAATCTTTCACCGTTTCGCTATAAGCCTCCATCCCGTTGGTCGTGATTCTCCCTGTATATTTTTGAAATCAGAAAAAAAAGTCCATTCCAAGAATGTAAAGATATACAGGGTGTCTTATTTGAAAAATGACTAATATTTTTTGTATCCCCTCAAATTTGCACGCTACTGAGCTTTTGATGAAATATTAAGAAAATTCAGCTGTAACCCAACAACTTTTACATAAGACTTTTTTTTCTAAAAGTAATAATAACGATGATAGGGGGTGGGTAATTTATAATGAATAACCCTGTACATCAAAAAATATCTTCAGAATCAATTTTTAATAATAGAGTGTAAGTACAAATTTGCCGCTATCTTTTTAAGTTAGTTTCTTCGAAGCCGCATGGTGGCACTGAAATTCTGAAATATATCCGCTTATAAGTTATCTATGTTTCAAAAGCAGCCCAAAATGTGACATTATGCCAGCTGACAACTATCTTTGAGTATCCGCCTAAGTATATAAAGAATTACAGAATTGTATATATTATATTTGATCAACATTGAACTAGTTAATAAAATTCCTGGTCTATAAACTGATCTGCTGAAGAAGTAGATAGGAGTAAAATGGAAATTTCATGTGAAAAGCATATTCCTCTAGCAAACCATCCAACTTTAATTAATTTTTCTTTCTATTCTTTGTGAAAAAGGATAGTTAAAGAAGTTTTTTCAGCTCTTCTTCCTACTGTTATTGTATTATAATTAATTATCTACCACTTGTTATATGAAACATAAATTTTTCGTGGTATTTCACTGGAATATTTCCTTATAAAACAAAATATTTTCCAATTAAGCATCTCAAATACAAAAATATCAATATTTCGCAGTTGATCCTGCGCAAAATATTTATATAATCATGACTGTCGATCTCAACTGGAAAAATACGTCACTTTCTTGAATCGAAACAATCATAAAGTAAAATGAAAATCTATCGATTTTCAGTTCTGTCTGCTAGACGATATCTCATCAAAGATCGAAATCATTCAAGTTATGGGTGGATTCGTTCTAAACGTCCCTTTATTTGTCAAAAAATTCATTTATTTCGAGCTATAACACCGGATTTAACTTACACAGATATAAGTGAACGGAAGAACAATTGAAACCAAACGAATATCTGGAATTACACCCTAAAAACGACTTTTCGTGCAACCGGACGCAAAACAAGCCGCAACAGAGGCCGCAAAATGATATTTTGCGGCCGTTACCCAGAGTGACGGCCGACAAAAATTTTTACGGCCGTTCCCATAGTGACTGCCGGCAAACTGAACGCCACTACAGCATTTGACATTTCTGAAATATGACAATAACAATGTATTTCGAACCAAAAACTATTTAGATTTATTTATTTAGATTTTTCGGGTATCAAATCAGAAAGTGCTGAGTCTATGAGATCTCTCAGCTAAGGAGGAGTGCAAGTAACTGAAATATCACTATCGCTATCGGACATCTTCACGACTTCACGAGAAATGTCAAATTGATTTGTATTGCTAAATATTTCATCTCCATAGAAACATTGTGATATTGAGGTGTAATTTTCTCTATTCGCGTTGAAACGCTGTCTTTTCTAAAGAGACATAATGTTTATGGAAAATAATGTAATTTTCACGGTTGCACGAAAAATATTGTGTATACTATGGCCGCGAAATGTTTTCGCGACCTCGAGATTATCTTGCCTCGGCCGGAGCGGCCTCGGCGATAATCTCTCTCTCGGAACGCGAAAAAGCATTTGGCGGCCTTAGTATACAAATAACTATTATCAAGTGGGAAAATAACAAAAGTAAAATAGAGGAGGAGAATTTGAATTTTAAGTTTGACAATTTTTCGTGCAATATTTAGTACAAGTTTTGGAAGAATATTTGGAACGGATTTCTTGTGTGAAATATTGGCCAACTGTTTTAAGCTATTTCAGACTAGGTATTCCAATTTATTGAACAATATTTAGTTCAAGATTCTTTGCGTTGAATTGATTTATTGATAAGATGAATATAACCTTTTCAAAAATCTCGTTAGCTATGGAACCGGACAAATTGAAAAATTCATTAATATGCACAGTTGCTCATGTCACTAAGAGAATTTTAACTTTAAAACAGCGGAGAAGGAGTTTTTTACATTGTACAAACAAGCATGTTTTGATATTTCCTCAATTAACATTTCAATCTCTAGTTTATTCCAGAGACATATTTTTCAACCACTTCAATACATAACCACAAATTATGAAAATTGATGACATTTTCATAGAATATTTACATCGTGAAACAGACACACAAACAATAAATCAAATTGTTAAGAAACTAGGACCTAAATATCTTCTGTATGTTCCTTGTGGTATATTATTCATTCTTTTTTTAATTTCTTGGGAAATTAAACCACAATATTTTTAAATTCTTTATTTCAACGTTTCGGTAGCGTTCCAGCTACCGTTGTCAAGAAAAAATAAGTAGAAATTAATTTTTTATCCCTAACTGACACAACAGAAAAAATTTGACAACTAGACATTCAAAAATTATTTTGAAGTTTAAGACTGCAAAATTTTGTTATCAAATTTTTATTAAGGTCCATTCATAGTAGATCATATCTGTGGCAAAATGTGAAATGAAATATTTCATTTTATGACATTCCAACGATATGATAGTCTACTAGAAATGGAATCCAGTGAAGTGCACGTTCCAGGAACGGTTTTTATTGGGATAGCGCGTTTTTTTCGCTTATATTGGAAATGTTGTTAATAAAACGCGTTTCTTGATAGTTTTTTTGTGTATGAATATTTAAGTTTTTGAAATATGTATACTCAGTTTTGTGATTTTGTGTATTGAAATGTGTATCGATTAACAACTATTCAAATTATAAATCATGAGAAAACCTGGATAAAAACTTATGATGCTATCCTGATAACGCAGGTAATTGATTATTGGAAATTTCTCTTTCTAACATTGGTAACCAAATTTGACTACATTCGGCTGAAATACTAGCTACACATTTATCTGCATTTTTCTTGACAACGGTAGCTGGAACGCTACCGAAACGTTGAAATAAAGAATTTAAAAATATTGTGGTTCAATTTCCCAAGAAATTAAAAAAAGAATAAACTAGGACCTGTTCTATTTTTTTACAATTTGACAGGGTAGACAATTTTTAATACAATTTTCAACAATTTGAATTAAATATTGCACAAGAAATTGTCTAATCCAAAATGACCTCAAGATAAAATAACGAAGAACTTTCAAATTTATTTTATTTTTCAAAACAGAGCACTGTATAAAGTAAACTGATCAATGAATACATTCACCCATCATCAGGTAACCAAAATAACGAGTTTACCGACCTTATTGAAAAGAAAAAACTTTTGAAAATTACAATGGGCTATACCATTTTTTCTTGGAATCCGCCACAACCACCTTCATGTGTAGGCATACCAACTGTCGTAGAACGCATGCAATCGAAAAAAGAATAATAAAATAAAATGGGGCAGATGCTGCACGTTTGCTTTTAATTCTTTTTTTCGAGTTTTTGTTGTCTTCGTTGTGGACGGATTTTTAGCAGCTTTCGCATGAAATACCGGTACCAGGTAGTGGTGGTTAATGAAAGGTTATTTTCAGTAATACCTACCTAACATATTTTTAAGGTCGAAAAACTAAGGAAACATTATACCGGGTATATACGAGAGTACGACCAATTCAACATTGATGAAATAATAATAATATTATACTGGGGATTAATATCATTAAAGTGGTGGGCACCATCTGTCGAGGCTTCGAGGTATCAGCACCTCAGCCTTTAGGCTTTTTATGCTTTTTTCACTAGGTCCTTATTGGAGAAATCCTTCCTTCGGTTACTCTAATACTTATGGGAACCAGGTGAAATCAAAAGAAACCATTATATATTTCGACTGGACAGTGTTTCACATATGGGAACCGGAAAAAGCTCGAATTTGTGGAAAGTGAGGAGCCGCTATTTACATTATTTCAGGATACATGGCTCAACAAACCCCCAAATCACAGCCCTTGATAGACTACTCGATAGGAGAGGGACTTGTTTGAACACAGCAAGCAAAGTCATGTCAGTTCCTCCAATAAATCTTGTTCCTTCTGACTTGGTGCCTTCACTTACCAAAGCTTTTAGATTAGTTAGACTTTCACTTACTCGCCCATTTGTGTTTTCAGAATGACAGAAGGTATGGCTTAAGATTTGGCGTTATTGCTAGTTATTCTCCCATATAAAAAGCATTGCTTTATCTCCTTAACGCTGCTATACAGGGTGTCCCACGACGTTTTGACAGTCCAATTTCTCGAAAACTGTTCATATGACATGTATGAAATTTGACAGATATAAACAGTCGAAACTGATGCTAATATTTATTATAAAATGTCTTTCGTTTTTCCTGTCATTTCGGATCACGTGACCCCAACATATTTTTTTTAAATGGGACAACCGGTATAATATTACAATTTTGGATATATAATTCAAAAACAAATTTAACGATACCACACTTGTCATCATTGTATTGTGCAGTAATGATAATAGGGGCAATTAAATGAACATCTGTATAAATTATTTTATTAAAAAACGTAGCATAGGGAATTAAAGAGTACAAGTAATTAAAGAAATTGTTCAAATTTCAAATTGTTCAAATTGTTCAAATTTGTAACCTAAATGAGAAAAAAAATTCAAAATTCTTAGATGTTTTGTATAATTATATTTACTCTTCAAGAATTAAATTGGTAAGACCATTTAATAACTCACAGCAATTAGTACAATCATCGGATATATTTATATATAATTTATTGTATAAACACGTTGTTAATTGTAACATATCATTGTAAGTAATCCTGTGTTTTATCCCAACTGTAACCCTTTCTATCCGAGGCCCTTTCAGTGATGTATTAAAAACGCTTTGATAGGCACCTAAGCGTGGCATGTGTCCTTGTCTAATCCTTAAATCAATATAAAAAAAAAGAGAGAAAAAAAAGAAGAAAAAAAAACATATATACTGGAAAAGACAAAAAATATGAATAGAAAAAAAGAGAAAAAAAAAAGAATTATAAGTTATATTACCTACTACATAGGTATTATATTGTACAATAGATCATGTATTGAAAAAAAAATTAAAATAAAAAGAAAAAAATTGGTTGGGTCCATACTTACTCTTCTTTAATAAAAAAAATATTATATAAACGAGCTAAAACAAATTCGGCTAATGGAGTCTCTCCCTGGTCATAAGCAAACAAAAAAAAATAAAAATTGATGATCATGTACATTGACACAATGTTCAAACCTTGTTAAAAGATTTCTTGTAAGTGATGCTGTAATCATTGCGGGTGTTACCGTCCGACATGCCTGTTTCATTTTATCCTTTTAATCATCTAAATCAATCGGGGGTGTGACATGAACTAGACCTTTTAAGTAACCCCAGAGAAAGAAATCTAAGGATATAATATCCGGAGAACGGGGTGGCCACAGAATCGAACCATTTCGACCAATCCATTTTTTAGGAAATGTGTTGGTAAGATATTCTCTGGCCCAAAAAAGTGAGGAGATGCTCCATCTTGCTGCCACCACATTGTTTGCCTTTCATGTAAGGGAATATCTTCAAGTAATTCTGGCAAAGTATTTTTAAGGAAATCTATCTTTGCCCCGTTGATTCCCCATATTGTTTGAAAATTGGTTTCGCGAATCCACTTTGGATTCTCCTGCGACCAATAATGACAATTATGGCGATTAACAATACCATTGTTATGAAATCTACTTTCATCACTCCATAATATTTTTTCTAAAAAAGAAGGGTCATCATTAATGTGTCCTAACATTTCAGCAATAAAATTTATTCACATTTCCGGATCTGCAGGAACTAAACCTTGTGTTAAAAGTATTTTATAAGGATGGTATTTGTGATTTTTTAATACTCTTTGTATTGAACTTCTACTTATTTGCAACTCTTGTTCAAGAAATCGTAATGAGATGTGTGGATTTACCCGAAGACAAGCCAAAATATTTATCACATTGTCATCTGTCTGAGCGGTCTTTTGACGAGGAACTTAATTTTCACCGCTTGGAAAAGAACCTCTTAGCTTTCGTTCGACATAGACAAAAGTATTTTTGCTTGGAGTTATTCTATGAGGAAAACGATTTCTGTAAAAACATTCAGCATGAGTTTTGTTTTTTCCACATTCTCCATAAATAAGTAGCATGTCAACATATTCATCGTGAGTAAAAATTGAAGGCATTATTTACTTATTATTACAGAGTCTTCACAAGAATATGACTAATAATTACAGTTCTTGAATAAAATTAACCTAACAATAATGAATGACAACCCTATACTATTGATACTATTGTTTCACAGCCACCTAAATTTTTGAGTGTTTAATAAATTTAATAAAAATAAATAGCTCCTATTATCATTATTACACCTTAAAGTGATGACAAGTGTGGTATCGTTGAATTTTTTTTGAATGATACAGGTTGGGGCACTATGAACGAACTATTCTCTGGCGACTTAACGGCAAATGAAATTAGAAAAAATAAGACGTACAATTAAGTAGATTACTTAGGACTATAATTTAAAATATTTTGGAATATACAGGGTGCTCCAAAAAAGCGTGCCGTATCAGAGTTAGGTTCCTTTAAATGGAACACCCTGTATTTTATCACATTTTTGAATTGTACTATTAAAAATAATGTAAGCTCATTAACATTTCCCTATACCTATCTGGTTCAGTTTCCAGGATAAATCGATTTTACATAATTTGTAGACCGTCCGAAAAAATACAATAATACAAACAATAATACAAACTTCAAAATAAAACCGAATAACCACATTTGCTTCACACCATCTCACTAGAAGCTTTTAACACTCTGTTTCCAATATTTACTGGTATGCTATCATATACAGGGTGTTTTTAATATGACAGTATAACACTAACCATTTAATACATGAATTTCTGGCTTAATTTAAATGGAACACCCAGTATCTGTTGGGTCTGTTAAACGTGGGAATTTATTACCTTTCAGTTGGTATTGGGGTTGCCTATATCCAGCTCTGATAGTTCTCGAGAAATTTTAAATTTGTTTTTTAATACTCAATTATTTGCTGATATCTAGTTACCCATGACATGATACTCCGATGGAGAGATTTTAAAAATTTAAAATTTGTTATTTTGACAGTAAGTGCTTTGTTGTATGATTTATTATCGATAAATTAAAGGTCTCTTAAATCAGAATTTCATTAAGGGTACTCAATCATTAACTTTGCAATAAGATTAGTAAAAAAACTTAAAGCTAACTGGAAGAAAATTTCGTGAATTTTACGTAACAAACTACCCGAACTTTTAGATGACGTTCCACTAGCTACAGGACAAAAAATGTGGCTGCAGTTAGATGGTGCGTCTGTTGATTACAGTATAATTGTCCGGCGTTACCTGAACAATATTTTTCCACAAAAATGGATTTGGCGAGGGGCTCCTTATGTTTGGCCGCCAAGGTTCCCATGCTTGACGCCATTAGACTATTTTCTTTGGGGTTACATAAAAAGTATTGTCTACAATACAGAGCCAACCATCCTGAGAACATGAAGGATAGGATAAGGACTATAAGGAGAGCGTTTCAAACAGTAACACCAGAAATGTTAAAGAAAGTGAGCAATAATTTTTTTTTAAAAAAGGTTCAAATTTGTATCCAACAAGATGGGCGTCACTTTGAACACCTTCTTTGAATTTTTTGTACCTAGTTATTTTTTTATAATTTTAAAGCTTATTGTATCTGTATGCCCAAAAATAGTGTACTTACCCTTAATAAAATTCTGATTTAAGGGACCTTTAATTCATCGATAATAAATCATACAACAAAGCACTTACTGTCAAAATAACAAATTTTCTTTCCATCGGAGTATCATGTCATGGGTAACTAGATATCAGCAAATAATTGAGTATTAAAAAACAATTTTAAAATTTCTCGAGAACTATCAGAGTTAGATATAGGCAACCCTAATACTAACTGAAAGGTAATAAACTCCCACGTTCAACAGACCCAACAGATACTGGGTGTTTCATTTAAATTAAGCCAGAAATTCATGTATTAAATGGTTAGTGTTATACTGTCATATTAAAAACACCCTGTATATGATAGCATACCAGTAAATATTGGAAACAGAATGTTAAAACCTTCTAGTGAGATGGTGTGAAGCAAATGTGGTTATTCGTTTTTATTTTGAAGTTATTGTATTTTTTCGGAGGGTCTACAAATTATGTAAAATCGATTTATCCTGGAAACCGAACCAGATAGGTATAGGGAAATGTTAATGAGCTTACATTATTTTTAATAGTAAAATTCAAAAATGTGATAAAATACAGGGTGTTCCATTCAAAGGAACCTAACTTTGATACGGCACGCTTTTTTGGAGCACCCTGTATATTCCAAAATATTTTTAAATTATAGTCCTAAGTAATCTACTTAACTCTACGTCTTATTTTTTCTAATTTTATTCGCCGTTAAGACGCCAGAGAATAGTTCGTTCATAGTGCCCCACCCTGTATATCCAAAA
>CAJUYH010006570.1:0-19803 GCA_910591685.1 Galerucella tenella | reverse complement strand
ACTTAGCAATCTTCACAGTCGTCCAGGAATGTTAAGCTTTTCCTACCTGGTAAACAATGTACTATTTCATTCATCTAAAGTTAGTCAATTTTTTTTTCCATTTTAAATGTACTTATATAAATTTTGCATTCGCCACTGCTTTGTTCGCGTTAAAGTATGGCATTTAATATTCCACATTTTTCTCGTATTTTCAAGGCTTCAGCTAGAGTTCCCTAATTATTTCTTCCTCAATTTGAAAAGTAATGGTGTTAAGGACAATCATTTCGCTAAAAACAAAAGCAGAATTTTTGTTCTAAAAATAGAAATTTTCTTATTTTGTTGCTTTGTCTGCAATGTCCTCATTAGTTTCCCACCTCCGTTTCCTTTGCAACTGAAACGTGGGCCGTTACGTATTTTGTTAATTTACGAAAGGGTTGTGTTTCAAACAATCCTGTAACGAGACCGAAATTACTCATATACATATTTTTAAATTACGAAGGGCACTTAAAATGAATAATCTAGAATTAAATTATTGTTGAATGTTATGAAGCTTAGTAGGTCTCTTATCTTGAAATAGAACAAAACATTTAACAAAGCCTTAAGCTTCATAATTCAAAATTGGTTACAATGTTGCAGGGCACCTCAAAGTTGTACTTCCCCAGTACAAACGTATGAGGTTGTGTTC
The DNA here is from genome assembly GCA_910591685.1 of Galerucella tenella. NCBI lineage: Eukaryota > Metazoa > Arthropoda > Insecta > Coleoptera > Chrysomelidae > Galerucella > Galerucella tenella. The sequence continues at coordinate 19,139 of CAJUYH010006570.1, read as the reverse complement.
TGTTATACAGGGTATTTAAAAAGTTATAACCAATTTTCCGTGAAAATCGTAACAAGTTCAACGCCCTAACGCCCTAACAGTGCAAGCACTGTGGCGAATACTTCCATTATATTTATGTTTTTGGGCAATTCAAATAAAAATCTCGAGTGCTTACAAAGATCAATCGAGTACATCCGGACTTACTGGTTTTTTCCATAATAAGATTCCCGCTCTTACCCACCTGTTAGTTAAGTAGATATACAGATCGTGAAAATTCTATTCGACCCATACGATTTACACAAGTACGACAAAGGAAATATGAGAAAAACTACTTGAAAGAGAGAGAAGAATGATTATGCGAAGTCAGCATTGGGCGTGCCCTCAGCTCCAGCTACCAATCTGATATGAAAGCAGCGTTGCCAGTTTAGAATGTTTGCTACTATTAAGACGGGATAAAGCCGTATTTAGAGGGAGAAAATAAAGATAGGTAATATTAATGACTTTCGAAAAATAAGTGAGGTGAACGCAAATAAGAATAAATTGATATATTTCAAGAAAAAAATTGGACAAATCACAATCTGCAATAAATAAAATCTACATACTGCTTTCGATTTAACAATTATTGGTATTCAACATTGTTGCCGACAAAAATTGGAAATAACTTTTAGAGATAAATACATTTGGCAACAGCCGACTGAGCACAATTCTTTTTCTCTCTCTTTCAAGTAGTTTTTCTCATATTTTCCTTGTCGTACTTGTGTGAATCGAATGGCTCGAATAGACTTTTCGCCATCTGTATGTACTCAAACTGGTATACGCAGAATTTTTTGTAACAACTATTGTATAGCGTATAAAAGGAGACGTTTAATATTATTTGTAGGTATCTGTAGCGGATTATATATATGACAATGTATTTAATAAATTTCAAATAAATTTTACATTGTTCATATCATGCAAGTTTATTGAATTCAAACTACAAGATATGTTTTATTAATTATTTGAAAATCTATTTACAATTGTAATTGATTTTATGGCTTTCAAACGGTAATAATGATGCCAGTAACCCAGCACGAATTTGAACTAATGAATAATTATAGGCTAGAACTAATATTTACCACCACTACTCACAGGTGATAATTAGAATTGAATGTTATTGAGAAATGCATCAATAATTAGGTTCATTAATAATGGGTTTAGAGTTATTTCGTTAACTACAGTTCCCTGTAACAATTGTGAATGTTTGTTGTTCGGTTAAATTTGTAAGGCAGATATAACCAACCAAATTTAAAAACAGAATAAATATAAAAGTAGCTCTTTCTGTTATAAAAAGTATAAAGCAAGAAAATATTTTCATCCGAAATATATATTTGATTCACAAGCTTTAGGACAAACACTTGTAACATGCTGTTCAGCTGTTACGTTTTTCGTTTGAAATAGTTGTTTGTATACTAAGGCCGCAAAATGCTTTTTCGCGTTCCGAGAGAGAGATTATCGCCGAGGCCGCTCCGGCCGAGGCAAGATAATCTCGAGGTCGCGAAAACATTTCGCGGCCATAGTATACACAATATTTTTCGTGCAACCGTGAAAATTACATAATTTCAATAAACATTATGTCTCTTTAAAAGAGACAGTAAGTTTTTGGTTCGAAATACATTGTTATTGTCATATTTCAAATGCTGTAGTGGCGTTCAGTTTGCCGGCAGTCACTATGGGAACTGCCGTAAAAATTTTTGTCGGCCGTCACTCTGGGTAACGGCCGCAAAATGATAACGGCCGCAAAATATCATTTTGCGGCCTCTGTTGCGGCTGCAAAATGCTTGTTTTGCGTCCGGTTGCACGAAAAACTATTTCATTTAGTGAATTTTTTGGCTCATTAGTCACTTCCTCCCAAATTTCTACTAAATGTCTAAACATGCCGTTTCCTTGTCGCATAAGCCACTCCAAAATAAAACATTAATTTTTATCAAATTCCCCTTCCATTTTTGTCTGTCGATGTTCGAATTTTCACTCTTTTTTTTTCCTCTAACTGCCACACTGAAGGCAACAGTTATTTATATTTTCTTTTTAATTTTTGGTGAACAAATTTCTATTGTCTGGTTGGTAAGTTAATTATTGTATTATCCCTAGGTTATTTTTTAGTGCTTACAGCTTATTTATATTTATTGCTTATTTACTGATTTACATTTTTTTTGTGTATTTGAGGAACAAAACAAATATAATAAAACAAACTGTTAAGTTGTATTTTGACACGTGGAGTTCGGGTTTTGTATGCGCTATAGCATAAGCTCCTTTTTTACCTGATCTGTTCTATTTATTCGTTCCTTCCTAATGTTTCTTCTCTAGTTCCTTATCCCTATTTTCTCTTTTTTCCGCAGCTCTGCAGCCGGCAAGTTATATTCTCAAGGCAAGGGCCGGATACGAAATGCCTCCCGAAAAAGGGTTTCTTACCTGTCGCTAAAAGGGTCACATACGAATTGCCTCCTAAGCTCTAAATAAATTACCAGCTTCTAATCTTTGTACGAAGGTGAGACGTTGCCAAACTTTCGTCCTTTTATAGAATTTCGTTAATAACTCAATATTAACCATTATTTTTTGGTTTTAATATTTTGATTATTTTGATCAAAAACATAAAGACATGATAAGTATTTTATACATTTATTAAAACAAATCATCAGCAGAAACTTACAAAATTACATAATATTATCATCGCAGAAAATTTAAAAACACCAATTTTTAAGAAAATTACGACTCAAACAATAAAATTCAGTCTGCAGACTGAACTATTCAATTTTATATACAAATCATCAGAAGAAATTTACAAACTTACAAATTATTTTTCCTAAATTTGTATGACACTAGTTTCACAAATTCTAATTTATTTATTGTACCTTCTCTTAATTGTAATATTTTTTCATTTACAAAATTGATTTTTGCTGTACTTTCCTCAACAATTCTTTTTGGTACCGAGACAGAATTTATTTTAATATAGGTATTTATTTGAAATTGTAAAATAATCTCAATAAAATTATTTATATTTGGATGAGGGCAGTAGAAAGACGAGTTATACTTGGAATGGAAACTTTCACATGGGTTTGTGGTTCTTTCTAAAGATGAAGAGTGCTCAGCCCAGAGATGTGGCGGAAATTTCGAATTTTCCGATATATAATTATCCACAAGATAATCACAAAACTGAGTGACCCTTTCATCGACTGGTTTAATTTCGGACAAATCTATTGCAAAAAAATCGCCAACTTCTTCAGGATCTAAGAATGATAGGCCAAAAATATATGACAGAAAATGGGTAATTTCACTTGAGTCAGCACCTTTTTTCTGGTATTCTGGAGCTAAGCCCAGTGCTTGAAGCTTTCTATACCAAGCCTGACCCAAATGAAAACGACATCCACGAAGATCTGCTTCAGGGAATGCCTTACGGATACCATTATGTATAGAAATTTCAAAGTCTGAAGTTATTACTTTAGGGGATACAGGGCAATTGAGTTTAATACATTCTTCTATGATATATTTAAACACGAGATAATAAGAAGATGACTTTTTATCTTCAAGTAAACAGAAGACGAGAGGAATATAATGTCCATTTTTTAAGCCATGTATAGTGAACAATTGGGTGAAAAAGCGAGGACAGTACTCAAAAGTTCCGTCGACATACCAATTGGAAACAGTCGAAAGAAAAGAAAGATTTGAAGAACAGGATAATATAACAATGTGATTATCTTTGTCATTTTTAATTATAAAATTTTCGTTCCTATTTGTAATAATCGAAGTTGAATCGATAGCAATATGAAATTCAGATATACTTTTAGGAAGTTTAATTAAAGAATTAGTTGTTCTAGCGTAATATAAATTCTGTCTCACCCTATAGATATCGTTGGTAGTAAATGTCTCTATATTCGTCTTCTTAAGTTCTTTACATATGAGCTTCATTGGTTTTTCGTTGATATCTTCCACGGCTGCTCTTTTTATCGAATTGCTTACGGCTTTCCTATTGGACACTTCGGCAGACAACTTCTCGTGATTGTGATCTAATATCGACTCAATTATCGAATTGTCACATCCCTGCGTTTTCACAAATGCTTTGCAGGTTTTCTTAGTACATGTCCATCGCTTTACCGTATCTTTGGCCAACATTTTTTGAAAACCGAATGTGAAACCATCAATTGATATTAAAGGTTTGCCCTTTTGACTCGAACACATCGTTGATTCCATTATTTCGAATATTATAACTTAATCCACTTAAACACAATTTGAACTTAAAATTGACAAACTGATACAAGCTTTAAATCGACAAAACTGAGACAAGAACTAATAAACTTGAAGTATTTATACAAAAATTAAGTGATCACATAATTATAGAAAGAATATTTATTATAAACAACTAATTACCAGATTTAGTAGGTGCAAACTACCCTATTCATGGAATAGATTAGAGATTAGAATCGTGTTAGATCAAAACAATTAGAATACTTAGTGTAGGTACATCGGCTTTATTTTTAATGGTAAACAATTTTATTTTCTAAACAAAAATGTACACTGATTAAGTAATCACATCATTATAGAAAGGATATTTATTATAAACAACTAAGTGTACTTCGGCTTTGTTTTTAATTGTAAACAATTTTATTTTCTAAACAAAAATGTCGTACTCTGAAATATTTTGTTAACAGATTTTATGTACAGTGCATAAGAATTAGAAAAATAAAAATAGATATATATTTACCTATTCAAATTATAATTTGGCAACATTGTGTCATTATACAAAGATTAAGCACACAAAATATTACCATAAATGATTAAGGACCCGGAGGCATTTCGATTGTACCCGGGAGGCATTTCATCTATGAAAATAGGTACCTGAAAAAACGGGAGGCATTTCGATAACACCGAAGGCAAGTTCTATTCCCGACAAATTCCCGGCAAGACATCTCTAGTCCACTTCGTTCCTGTTCCGTGCACGAGGTCCACAGCCTGCCGAAGATATCACCGCCACTGTCGCCATCGCGCTAAGAGCTGCAAACATCCTTAGCCCTCTAAGATAAGTTCCTTCGTCTTATCTATAGCGTGTGTAAGATTTGGATTTGGCGTGCTAATTACAATTAGTATCCTCTTCGTTCAATTTTTGAAATATTCAATTTATGTTGAGTTTCAAAGAATACAATAAATAATTATTATTTCATTCTTTGTATTGATTATTCAATAATCATTAAATTGGATAAACGTGTTCGGGAATAATTAGATTTATTTTTTTGGAACTTAACTTTAATTTCCTACAAGGTGTTTCCACCTTGTGCTTCTTGTTTTAATTGCTTCGTTTCGATTAAAAAGCTGGTGGCGTCCAATTTAATATTAATTGTACACCCCATCCCAGTGATAGTGTATAAAATATTTTAATTGGTGCCGAATTCCACTCCCTGAGGTGGAGTGCTCTAGCCTGGGGCAGTTTTAGGTCACACACTGTCTCTTTAGCTAAGACCAATCACCATACGGTGATTGATGAGTTCATTCCCTACAATTATTAAACTTTCAAGGTCTCGACACTTTTAATTTTTAGATTGATTATAGGTTTTCTTGGTTGCACTGTTTATGCGAGAAGACCAGTTGTCCATAATAGAGTTAGGTCGGGTTCTATCACCTTTGGTCAAAAGTGATAGTTTGTCAACCACTGGTCAGGTGTTGACCTTGAGGTTAGGAAAAAATGTGTTCTATCATCATGATTGTGTCAGCTACTTTTGACTAGAGGTTACTTAACATCAATAGTTTTCGTGAATGTACTATCCATTATGAAGATATGTACAAAATTTGACTTTTAAGCCTAAAAATTGCATATAAAAGTTTGGTTATAGGTATGTCAAAGCACCTTGTTATAGACAAATTATATTTCTCTATGCACCTTGTTTTGTCAGATTGTTTTCGTTTCTATAATGGAAGAACAAAAAATAAAATAAAAGAAGAGTAGGGGGAAAACTTGATGCTTTATTGGTATTAACCAAAAAATATTATAAAATAATATATAATAAAAGCACAGACGCCGTAACCTGGAAGGCAAAGCAGCAATGTTGGAAAAACATTGCCGGTGAGCTAAGCAGTTCCGGAATTTATGACAGAAGGTCTGATCGTCACTGAGAATTTCATAGTAATTTACTCTTTCTCGGATTAATTTTTGTCTTCGAGGTTGAGGCATGGGAAAGAATAACTCATCCTCATCTGAGCCTTCATGTACGGGATCAATCATAATATTCATTATGATACTTTATGGGATTTATATTAAGCGCTAACGTCTTTTATTTACAAGTAGTCAATTAACAATGAATGGAGATGTGCTGGGACAGAGATATATTTATTCAAAATTGTCAAGATTGTAAAGTAAAATGTCACCAAAATTAGGTCAACCAGTGGTTACAGTCATAGAGAACAAGAACTCAAAGTGCCTGTCACTTTATCCTATGGTAAAAGAATTTTAACCTATGGTTATAACGAAGCAAGAACATCGAACCTATTGCCAGATCTTGCTAACCATAACTAGATCTCTTAACCAGAGGTGATAGAACCGGCTCTTAGCAGATTATTCAGAAATGATAAAGCGCCAATTCCCACCAATAGCAAAATTTATGCTTGTACCCTATTGATATACTTTGTTTATCAGTATACCTATACAAAAAATGACATTTAGGTACTAATTTCCGGATAAAAAATTGTCAACTTTTTCGTTAAAATATCGCGATTTTTAATCGCCCTTGTCAATACACCCAAGGATTTTGAGGTGTGTATATACATCCATAGTAAACAATTATTATTTATGAAGACATTGGCAGGAGCAGCGTATTGAGTACGAGAAACGACCTTTCAAAGCTTGGGAAAAAGCCCAAGTATCTTCCAAGCGGAAATTCAAACCATGAGAAAGTGTGCCCAGTTCTATATTGACATGTCAGATAGTCAAGCAGCCATCAAAACACTCAGCTCTTGTGTTATCAGTTCCAAAATGGGGTGGGAATGCCTAGGCAAAATCAATAAACTAGGCGAGACCAATATAGTCACCTTACTGTTGATTCCAGGGCACACTGTAATAGAAGAAAATGAAATAGCAGATGACGTAGTAATGAAGGGGACAAACAACTATTTGTGGGCCAGAATCCTTTTGCGGTATCCAATGGAATGTAATGAATGTGTTGTCGATGAATACTTCCGTAGATTATAAGGAAGGAAGGGCCTCTGAATAGGTGGTGTTGCGGGTGGATCATCTCAAAAGGAATGAAACAACTACTTTTAGCACTGGGACATGTTTGATTTAATTATGAAATACATTACACCACATACTAAACTAATATTATGCATAAGTACCTAGCCGTATTTCATACTCATACGTAATGGTTAATTAATTACTGGTAGAATATGTAGAATGTACTATGTAGAATAGTCTTCTTCAAGTATTCTGTATCGACTTCTTTTTTTGATCAATACTGAAAGTATATTTATATAACCGGTCAAGTTCGAGCAAAACAGATAAACATATAATTGTTGTTGTCTTGCACCACGCTTGAACTTGACAATAACCTTTTCCAATTTATATTTATATAATAATGAAATGTTCGAACGTTTTGTTGAAATCAGATCAAGGAAATTTAATTTTTATTTTAAATATTTATATTATATTATTATATTGGGCCAGAAGGCATCACCATTGGAAGAAATAAGCAGAGCTGAAAAAAGAGAAGTTCTGACAATTGAAAATATTTAGTAGGGATTGGGCAATCAAAGATTATGCTGGGTGACTACAAGTCAAAGTAAAACTGTACCAAGAGTTTGAACAGGGACCCTAACGGAACATTGTCACCTGAATGGGTACCTGGAAAAGTTCAACATGGTGGAGGAAGAAAAATGTACATTCTGTGGCATAGAATAAGATATCTCCATACATATACTTGCCAATTGCACAGCGATTCAGTCACAATCCTAGGAGATTATTGGATAGAAAAGGGAAATTTACCTGAGTTAAAGCCTAAAATTCCCCTGGGACTGAAGGGAGCTACTAGTCTCTGAGACTTTCCTCAGGAACTAAGTATAAGTAAGGGGGTACAATAGATATTTCAAGTCTGAAGTTGTTTGTCAAAATAAACTGTAACATTGAATATCATATTTATTTTCAATCGTCATGATTTATATATTTTTTGCTCTCCATTTGTTATGCTTTAGCGGTGGTTGTGCCAGATTTACAGTGTAATATGAGAATAATTTCCGCTAAAAAGCAATTACTAACAGTGTTTCAAGGAAGCAGCGGTAAAGTTATTGTTTTTGTTTTTTATTCCGCTCAGATGTGCACGTTTAGTAAAGAACACATTGTATTTTACTCGCAAAGAAACAATTTGTTCAGAACATGTTTACTTGGCTGCCGTTTAAAATGAATATGAGAAAATTTATTGAAGTTGTTTCCATAAATCTACTTCCCAGCTTTATTTACGTTGGCGGTGTGCAATGAACGGATCAATGTTTTTTGACGTGAAATGAGTTCTCTTCTAAAATAATTATACTACGTCGTGATATATGAAACTGATAGTCTGCCGTTATTTATCTTTTTGACATTTTCTTATTTTATCTTATTTTTCCGACAAGCCGTGTAATTTCTGCTCTCAGCTTTGATAAATATAGAATTATTCTTCCACATTTGCCAGGTGCGCCTAATTAAAAAAAAAGTCTCTGATAACATTAGCAACATTTGGAAGCATTCCGCGTTATAACATAACAGATAAATGTATTGTGCATTTTGATTTATTTAAAGTATACCATCTATTCATATTCTATTAAAAAATGAAACACATTTCAATGGATATTTAATCGAGGCTATAATGAACCAACAGGCTGACAGTCGTGTGGAGACATGCGGAGACTTGTACTTGCCTAAACGCTGTTTGCACACTCATTTTCTTACAAAAACTAACAATTCTCCTTATTTTTTTAATTAGATGCTTGTTCAAATCTTACAGGCTTTTTCATCATATTTTGGTCTATCGTGAAATAAAATAGACTAATTTCGTGACACAAGTTAATGTATTGATGTAATTTCAGCGTTGTCTCCAGTCTAGGACTATGCTCTCAAAGCTCCTGGATGATATCTACCTTGTAATGATGAGGCGATAAAATACGCCGAAGCCGGTCTACAAGTCATATTGTCCCTACCAATTACAAACCAGAATGGTTGGCTTATATCTTACAGATATACCAACCCCCAGATATACCAACACCAAGTGTTAATTCAATATCATTCGTGGCCTATAGTCAGAGAAGTAGTTGAAAACGGTCTGCTCTTTGAAGAGTAATTTTCAAATTTGTTAGGCTTCATAATAGTACCTATTATCTTTGACATATATGTATTGTAGGCTTCATTGCCTGGATATTCGACGCTACAGTGGACAATAAAAATCTTAGGGTTAACTTAGTAGAAGTTTCGTAGGTGAAACTTTATTCCTTAAGTGAAACTTGGTGTAATCCAGCTGCATTTAGCGATTGAAGACAGGATGTGGACAGGTGGACAGGGTTTTGGTTTTGGTACAGATTGAAATGTGACAGATGTGACACCGATTCTGATAAAAGAGGAAAAATAGTATACATATATAGTTTGGCAAGTTTATTTGGAGCTACGCGGTATCGGTAAGAGGCGAGGAAAAACATGGCGTGTATCTGTCAAACGTACAATTGGCGTACGGTACCTATTTTACCAAGTGAAGCTGAAATTACAAAGGTCACTGACAATACCAACGCCACTGGATAAGTCAATATCAGTCAATTGACGAAGTGAGAGGGAAGAACATACGCACGCGCTTGCCAATAAGAAGTCAGCTGGTCGATAAAAATCACCAATTATGTAATTAGGAGGGTGTGGTCATTATGGTTTTCGTACAACGTTGCCAGAGCTTGAAGAAGCCCATGACAAATTTGGAAAAGTGTTCTCTTTTAATATAAATAAATTGGGAAAGTAATGTTAATAGAATAAATCCGAGCAAACGAGCACATTATAAAATTAACGTTCAATCATATTTTTAATATTGTTGATAATAAAAAGACCCATTTATAATTATTATCACTACATAGTTAGCACTTCAGCTTTTTCATAGTTAAACTTGGCAATGTCGAATATTTTCGACTGCATTCCTTTCACGGTTTCAGATAAACTTGCCAAAGTATAAATAATATAATGAAGTAATGAAGGGCTCCCAATCAAAATGTATTCAACTAGAAAGGCGATGCGTGCCCGATGCGGCACTAATTTCAATAACGTATTTGATGCATTTTGTGGCAAAATATAAAAAATCGTCGAGTGAAAAAAAAAACAGATGGAATAATGTAAGCAGAAAAATATGCTGCGTTGGATAAAATAACAAGAGAATTTATTGCTAATGGGCACACAGCTATACCCGGAAACTACTCCAATCTTCTAATAATTCTAATAGAAATCTGACTGTTTTGAAAATATTGTCTGTGAATTATATTCCTGGGAACACCAAATTCAATTAATTCCCTTTCGTGAAAGTTATCAAAAAGCTCTATATTCATTATTTATTCCATTCTTTTTATAAACTAACCTCCCTATATTTGACAATATATAATATATCGAAGTATAATATACTTTTGACGATGATACCTATGTCATTATCGAAATGATAATCAATAAGATTCTTAAATTTTACATAATTTATTCATTATAGATAGGAATTAATTAGAAAAAGTTAGTTTTATTCATAATATCAATGGAAATGTACACTTATTGTTGTTATACAGAACTCCCGCGAAACAATTTACTTTCATTCAAACTTTGTGGTTCGGCGTGGGAGTACAGAGAAAAATTTACCCCAGATTTACAGTGAAATCATTTCAATTTTCCAATGCCAATGATTCAAAAACTAAATTTCCACAGAATTTCCAAACATTCAGGAGCTTTCAAAAACTTTGGAAGGCATCCAAAAATAAAGAAAGATTTTAGGAGTCCCGTGGGTCCTTGAAAGTTTGAATTACGATTTTAACAATAAGATCGGAGAATTCAGCCATGGAATTTTTTTGTTTTGTCTTGGGAAATTGAGTTTATGTCGGAATTAAGAAAAATTGGATGGTTTATTAACTATATTGTTGGTAACAAATTTTGAATTTTGAATTTTTGAGTAAAATAAAGGGGAAATAAATGTTGGAAATGCCGCTTCGCATCGTTCGGGTCAACTGCAGTCGCGTGCGGGAAAGTATCACTTTCCGCACTTGTTAGGAAAATAACTATTTCCACTACTAGCTGTGAAGTAGACAATTATTGCTTCTTCTAGCCCACTGAGAAGTTGAATTTCTGTATTAGTGGTTGATAATTTTTTCTATTATTAACCTAGGTCAATAATGGACAAATTCAAATATTTTGGGAATTCAGGGATAGTAGTTCAACAAAAAACTGTGCAACATAAATTTGTGTACCCCTGGAGATTGTCATATTTGCTGCTTTGAATTACCTATCAAGATAAAATTATTTGAATAAAAATGACATTAGTTTAAAATTCGCGATCAACCAAAAATGACTGACGACATAAGGAGTGCGTTCATAATATAAAATCGAAAACTGACAGTGTACTTGTCAGTCATTCGACGGGGTAAACGCTTCTCGTGGTGCGTTTGTGAATTATTTTTAATTTTTGTCTTAAATATGGCTAGTGGTGGAAAAGTTGTATATACACCATGGAGGTGAAAAAATGTATAAGCCTCGCAACTTATTTTGGTGCTCAGTCAATGATAATAGTCCTCATCACCTTAGTGTCTAATGTAATATTTAAGACAGTCCATATTATTAGATAGAGTTTTGGTATTGAACTAATTGATTGAAATCTATTCAAAAAGTAGAGAAATAGTAGTTTTTCTACAACCACCATACAAAGAACAACTTTTCTGTACAAATCCTTTATATGTAACAATGAAACAGTCAATATTTAAAATGCAGGATGCAAACCAAATTCAGCTCAGAAAAAGTAGAGCAAGCTATCTTACCAAGAAAGAAAGTAATATATCTTAGCTCAAGGCAGTTTGTCTCTCGACACGAAATTGAGAAAGTCTAAAAGTCTAAAACACCGGGAGCTAAAATCTTACATATTTTTTTCCATGTAAAATACATTATTTTTTCTTTGACGGCAAAGTCGGCTATTGAAAAACATATTACAATATATTGAAGTTTGAAAATTGATCGTAGGTAGGCGTTTGGAGGGTGTTGTTATAACCACAATATTGTTATCACATATCTACCAGTTTTAATGGCTGACGATTTTTCGAAAAAAGCATCGATACTTTGAGAAGTAACTGATATAAAAACTAGATGTACCTATAACCTTATTTTAAGTAGTTTACGACAGAAACAATTAGAGCGAGCGATTTTGGGATCAAATGCTTAATGTACAATGTAGCAAAAGAGCCATAATCACAAAACAGTCTAACCTATAGAAGTGAAGGTCCAATAGGATTACCTAGAATGAAAAAATGAGGTTTCAAACCCATCCACTGCGATCGCTGAAATTCTTCTTCCCTTAGTCTGTTTTTCGGCCTCAGCTGCCTTGCCTATTTCGACAACTCCATTGCAACTAGCGCTTCAGGTGGATGGGTTTAGAACTATTTCATAACGCTTTTTTTAATGGAAGTTTTTTTTTGAATGACTAATGCCCGATTTCACTAACCATTCCCTAAAGTCAGGTAATATTACCTAAAACGAATTCAGGAATTCCTAAATGCAATTTACATTTTACCACGCGCTAAGTAATGCCTAAGAGTGATAAAATCAGCCGTATTCCGTATCATGTATGTTATTTTTAACGATGGTCCGTTATGTTAAAATAACGATCGTATTTAACTATATTGTTAACTGTTCTGTGATTCCCTATCAAGCTTCATTAACGATATTGTTAAAATTATATGTTAAAAAAGAAGTAAGTTTTGATTCTCACGAAGCGAGATGGAACGATACACCTTCAGTGAATGTAAAAAGAGATGGATTCGGTCCCGTTAGATCCGTCAAAGTATAACCTTTATATAACATACCATCAAAACATATGACAGAAGCAGGGACAAGGGTCATCTGACAGAAGTGCAATTTGTACAATATAACGCGAGGAAAGTTTACATTCAAGTGTACTTAATATAATTATAAATGGTAGAAAAAGAACGCCTTCCAAAAACAACAAGGCCACAGTATGACATGCTGTTGGAATTTTTAGAAAATCGTCCTATTGTAATAAGGGGGAAGAGCAAACCATGCGAGATTAAAATAATTAACAATTTGTGGGAACAATTTGCTAATAAAGTTAATATAAAAAAAACAGGACCATTCAAAAGCAGCCTATTATTTATGTTTGGTTGCAAAAAATTACAAATCACCACGAATATTTAGCAAAAACTGATTAGATTTTTGACATTTGTTCCACTTAACGATATCGTTAAGTCGTTACAAGCTGTCAAACTGGTCCAGTTATTTTAACGATGATAAAATAACGATTCTCGTTGACATAACTATGAGCATGATGATACAGAATCGGTATTTTTAGACATATCGTTATATTACATAAATCCACACTTAACGATGGTCGTTAAATAACATAACGTGATACGGAATAGGGCCGATTATTACGTATTTCATATCACTTTTTGATCAATCCTGAGAGGATTGTAGGAACAGCTTTGCGAGTGAGGCCCCTTTTTGTCCCAATAACAATATATTTATTGTGGTTCAAAATATCTGTTGCAAACTTTGTAGGATTTATAAATCTGTTCAGCGCTTAATTCCTTTAGTTTTGGATTGCGAATAAAGGCAACCCATTCATTCAACAACAAAGGGTCATGTTTGGGAAACCTATGTCGTTTTGATGCAATGTCTGTACACCCAGGAACGCAACACTTCACACCAAACATTATAAATATTATGGATTATCACACTTGATAAGACTTACAGTACCTAATTAAAACACAAATAACAGCAGCAAATGGCAAAAGGAAACAATCTATAAAAGACAATGGTGACAACAACTATATGACAGCTTTGATAAATTTTAAAATATTTTCTTCTTTTCGTGCTAAAGGCCTTAGCTGCCAGGCCTGTTTCGACAACTCAATTGCAACTAGCGCTTCAGGTGGATGGGTTTGAAACCTCAGTTTTGTATTCAAGGTCGTCCTATAAACTTTCACTTCTATAGGTTAGACTGTTTTGTGGCCATAATTAACTGGATACATTATGACATGATAATCTCCCGCCTCCCAAATCCTGTTTGATGAATTACAAAGCATTGTAATTCTACTATTCAAATTTATGTTATGATAACAAAAGTCAGTCATTTCAAACAATAAAAGCGCTTTTTTATTTCTATTAAATTCAATCACAAAAAAAAATAATTTGATAGATTATTATATACGAAACGTCAACGAAATATTGGTTTAGCCGAACGAAATGCATTTCATCACAATGTGTCAATTGAAAGCAGTAGTCATAAACATTAATGAAATTTGTGTAGCGGAATCGATTTAATTGGTGTATGCAGAATTTTGATGTTTGAAAAATTTGCAATAAATAAATTATGAATTAAAAATTTATGGATTGTTATTAATCAGTTAACGTTGATTGGATGATTTGGGGACGCGGGTGGAAAGATTTTCAAACAATCGAGCTATAATCGATATCAACAGGGAGATTTAAATTTAATTGAATTTAAATATAAAATAATATAATATAGATACAAGCAAAAACTAATCTGAAATTGAAACAACATAAAAAGAAAATATTAAATTATATTTGATGAAGTGAAATATTGATCTATTGCGACTTTTTTATACAGTAGGTATAGGAATAAGACAGTGGATGGAAAAAAACCAAGCTGTTGCAATAGGACACATAATTGCAGTTGAGACAATAATTCATTGAGACCGCAACCCCTTACTCACTCTCGACATCTCCATTTCCATGTTCAGATAGCATTTCATTTCAAGCTTCCATGAATACGAGGCTTTATCCCACAGCTCCCGATTTTCATCGGTCGTTCTCATCAGAGTGGCACCAACATACATTCCATCACTCACGAAGTATAACAGTCAAAGAGATGGGTCGGTAAAACTCTTTCGTTTTTCACCCTGATTTGATCTAAGGGTAATTTACAGTCTAATGCCTGTTTTAATCATTCCTTGGGGCGACTACCCTAACTGTTTTCATGACTTTAAAAAACAGAAACCTTTTTCTCCACCTTATACCCTTCCTCGTTTAGCAACAGCCTATATCGGCACATTTATCTAGTATAGCCACATAAATGGTTAGCCAATGGTCAACATGCAAAAGCAAAATGAAGTGACGTTCTTCTTCTCCCTACATCTACCTATAGAAGACACATATACATATTGTATATTCAGAAACGGTGGCACATTTTTCTTCCAGGGAAAAATAAACCTTAATAAAAGCTTTGATATTCAATAAGTCTTAAAAGAGTAGATTTCATCCCGGTTCGATAATTTTGACAAAAGCAAAATTTCAAATAATGTCCCTCTATATGTTATTTGGATGAGAAATTGAATTTTGCCAAGAACGAGCTCTAAACATGAATATTAATAGTTCAGTGTTCAATAGGCATCTCTTTAGAACTTCCCAGATTTCAAGAAAAAAATAACAGTTTCTTATAACTAGTCTACGTTAACTGTGGTTTGATTTGAAATATTCATTGATCTTGAGAATAAACAAAAATAATATAGATGCAATCGAGAAATAATTTTAGATTGAAACAACTTCAAAGAAACGGCGAAGTATAAGGATAATGCATTTAAGAAATATTTTCTACTTCTTAGGAAGAAAAATCTCCAGAGCCTCTCAGGAATAGAGAATCCTATCAAATGAACCGAAAATAATAATCTCGATTCACTTACAGACGACAGATGATTTGGCACTATTATAATCATCTCCAAACAATACAAATTATTTTCTATAAACTTTGTATAAGAAAGGGAAAAATATTGATAACAATCAATAAACAAAACAAAGGGACTTTAACTACCTTCATTACATTTTTTGAGGATATAATCTGATTTCTATTGAAAAACTGATCTATTTTTAAAACCTTTGTGGTTTCAAACTATCGACTTCAAGTTTGTTGGAACTAATTTTGGTAAAAAACTACTTTACAACTGAACTATTCGATTCAGCATTATTGTGCACTTTATAGCGTGACAGAAAGTTTTTCGCTTTTTTTCGTTTCGACCAAGTTTATTCCAATATGTCGCAGCTGCGACATAAACTTATTTCCGTAACTTCTATTTCAATTTATCGTCTCAATATTATTTCCATCGAATCGTAAGCTGGCAGTAACATGTTAAATATAATTAAACCCAAAACAAACAATAATATTTCTAGCTATTTTCCTAACTAGAGGAGTATAAAATGGAAAAATGTCAACTGGTCTCATTTGCTTTCATTCTGGTCCCATTTAGATCCCGTTTCAGATCTATTGTAGTCCTCTGAATCTAGATCACATTCTCCAGTCCGACTCTTGCCTTGAGCCTTGAGACTGAATCCTTTATGCAATTTCTTGCCGGTGGCTTCTCATCGCCTCGTACAAGAACAGTTTCCTCCTCTAGGTGACAGAATTTGCACACAGCTTCGTCTGTCAACTCCATTAGTTTTGCGTGCCTGTTAAGTTCACAGTGCCATGTTAATATACCTACTAGGCTTTGACAGTCTTTGCTTATTAGGTCTGTGAATGTTCCCTAATGAACTGTTTTGCCTGTCCTGGAGATAATACCTACCATTTTAGAGATTTTTGTGCCACCTGGGTATACATATGGGTGTATCAACTTACCGTCTCTATAGCTTTTTCCAGTCTAAATATTTCTTCCTGTAGGAGATGTAACGTCCCCGTTTTGCCTCGATGCCTTGCAAAAGCGGCAGCGCAAGCACTGTGGATACTGTTTACCCAATTCTCCAGTTCTACCTGAAATCAAATGACATTTAAGTTGCAAAGGTAAATTGTAGGTAAAAATATTGTGGCAGTTTGCTGTTGTCATTTTACATTTTCACGCTTTCTATATACAGGGTGGTCCGTAAGTAATGGACCAAAGTAAAATGGAAGATTATTGGCCTAACAATGTAACAATCTGACGCAACTTTCTTTGATAAAATATTGATGATAAAAAACATACATGCTTGCAAAGTTTGGACGTCAAAAATATTTTTTCTTAGTAAATTGAAAGACTTTTGATATACAAACGTAAAAATTTAAAGATAGGGGCTTTAGGGCCTGGGAAATCATAATATGTTATCCATTTCGATGTATTTTCTAGAGGGCGCCACAAAAGCTATGTAATTGGTATAACTGTGTAATTAACTTATTTATCGTTAACGGTATCCTCTATTTATTGGAAAATATTAAAACTGCATCATTTTTGCGACAAAAAGGTATATTTATCATAAGTCTCAAAATTTACTGGTTTTCGAGATATTAGCATTTTTAAACCCCCCCACTGGCCTCTATCATCGATATTTTATTAAAAGAAGTTGCGTCAGATTGTAATATTTGTAGGCGAAGAATCTTCAATTTCACTTTGGACCATTACTTACGGACCAGCCTGTATACCTTTACCACAGTATAGGAACGAACCAGTAGTATTACTATTATAAATTTCATTCATAAATTGCCAGAGCTTTTGATGACCTTGAACGGATCGCTTTACGATTCAGTTTACTTTTCCATATGCGTAGGTAGCATAAGTTTTAAAATGACTTGAACGTGTTGAAGGTTTTTCCTTAAATATTGTAGAACAGTTCACTGATTAGTGATTAAAACAATAGTCTCAGTGTGGATTTATGCAGACACGATTAACAATTATCAATTAGCAATTAACGATTAACAATTATCAATTAACAATTAGTAAAACAGCCATCGTTTATGCAGACACAATTATAAATTAGGAGAAAATAGTAAGCATGCGCACAAGCCCGAGATTCTAGTTACAATAACCCTATATTTTCATGTCTATTTGTGCATTGGAACAATTTTGAAGGTGTATAGTAGAATTTAAGACTTTTTTTCTTTTATTAGTTCAACTTGAAAATAAAAAACACACAACATAACCCTAAGTCAACCGCTTTTCTATAAAAAAAAGTAAGGATCTGCGTACTAGTTGCGCACTAGATGAAAATTCGGTACAATTAATTTAAGAAGTTAAAAGTTGACCAACTTCGCAATTGTTAATCGATAAATGATAATTGTCAATTGTGTGCGTAAACGGAGTCATAGTGAAATGAGTAGTTCAACTTATAATTGATAATTGTTAATTGTTAAATGCTAATTGATAATTGTTAATCGTGTCTGCATAAATCCACACTCATACAAAATATTTAATGGTTTACACACACACTACCTACTTTTTACTGGTATCCATTGCAAAAAACTATAAAAATAATAATGCTTGTTTGTCAAAAAAGCCGTAAAAATATAAGCCCTGTATATAAATAATGTTATTCGCAAATTCACCACTTGCACTTTGGTTTTGGATCGCAGCACAGCACTGGCCGCCGGATGAGATACTCATCCGAACGACGTTGTAGGTCACAGCGTTGAGTCACAGAGAACTCGGGAGTGTGACGTCACGAGATAACATACTGGTTCGTTCCTATACTGTGCCTTTACTGTACAAGAGATCCGTCCCTGAGATTCTACGTAAATTTATGATTCTGCAACTGTGGCTTTTGCTATTTACTGGCATTGCAATAAAGAGAGATACTGTTATATTTACCAGTATTGTAAATGTGCTGAAATTGAAAGAGGCTGTAAGAGCTATCGAGAATGGAGAAATAATGAGAAATAATTGGTTGCTCCTATTTGAATGTAATATCGATTTTGTCGTATGTGTGGTTTCAGTCAGGAAAAAATGTTTTAGATTTAGTATCGCTGTAATAATAAATAACGAGTTATAGAAATACGCGAATTTCAATGTTTACGTCAGATTTCTAATATTTATGACAGTAATAAATTTTCTTTATAGTGTAGGTATACCATTGAGATACTTTTTTATATAATGGAAGTGTGATAAACTAAGTGCAGTGCAATGCTCATTGTAGTACAGCCGGCGTCATATAAAACTGGTACAACTATTATAATCCAAAATAGTGTTTT
>CAJUYH010006569.1:0-19804 GCA_910591685.1 Galerucella tenella | reverse complement strand
TTATATGTTTTTTTTTATCATTCAATTCATCAGTCTCATTTGATTATTGTCGCAATCTTCTTTATACAATACATATTTTAGTCTTTTATTGAACCACATTCCAAAAACGAAAAACAGCACAAATACAAATCAATAAATAAATAAGTTAAAATATACAAATTTAATTCGGTTCTTTTTCGTATACATTTTTCAACATTTTAGTTTACACCTTTATATTTGTTTCGTCTCAAACACATTTACAAATGGCATATTGCAAATGTAAAATATATGGTGATGATATTTGTCGTAATGTAAAATTATATTCTGCATATATATGTGTGCGGGACGTTCCATTGTCTGCGACAGGACTTTTGAATTGACGAGCGGATAGCGTGGCAGTGAATTTACGATTGGTTACATGTATTATATTGGCGAACATCTATTATAGAAACACTACCAGAAACGTCACCAGCAAGTAGTAGTATAGAGTTAAAGCGACAATAGCAACAGCAGCAACCGCACAAACAGCATCACAAAAAGCAAAAGCAAAAGCAAAAGCAAAGGCAATATAATACTAACAATAATAATATAACACGACGTGTTACGCGCGTACTATTATTCATGTGTGACTGATCGGAAAATAGTGCGCCTGCATTTTGTTCTGTATGTTTGGGATTTGTGTTACATATTTGTTGTTATTGGGAATGTCGGATGCAAGTTCAAAGTTGTATCCTCAAGACTTCAAAGATGAAAATAGATAAGTGTATATATTTAGATATTCAGTTTATGTAGATGCACGAATGTAGATTGAAAAATGTATTGAGCGCAATTTGCAAGTGGATAAATTGAGGATATTTTTGTCTTCAAGTTAATTTTGAGGTAAATCAAAATTTTGCATTAATTATTTGTGCTGTGATGTTTATTTGTGATTGGTCTATTTGTTTTATTTGTCTTTCTCTTTTTTATTTTTCGTCTTTTTCGTAGTATTTTTTCTTATTTTTTTCAGTTGAGGATATGAAGATTTAATTTCGGGACAACTAGTTTTTCATATGATAAAACAACATTAATTTGATGACAATGAACTTAACAAAGTGGATTTAAGAAAAATTGACCAGATCGAAAAATATTAGCGTATAAAAATAATACCAATGCCTTTAATACTCCTCATCTATTTCTATATATATCTATTCATTAATAAATAAATGGTTATTATAATTATAAATATGAAATATCGTGTCATGTGAAATTTTGTCTGTTTGCAGTTTTTAGAAACTATTTTACCACCAATCAAAGATTTTGAATATTTTGAATATTAGATTTTGAATGTATATTATTTTAACAATAGAATTGTAAAGTAAGGAAAAAAGTATCTTTTTTTTGTTTTTTTGTTTGTGGTTAATTTACCGACGTGAATTATATTCCAAGTTCATATCTAATTTTATTTTCGTAAAAACATTTTACCACGAAGTGAAACTTTTTTTTCAAATAGGTTAACAATAAAATTCATCTACTTCTCCGATACAGAAATTGCTTTGTTAAAAATATTTCCATTCCACATCTCAAACATCAAAATAAAATTATAAAAATAGAAAATAAAATTTATCTTTACCCTCAATTATATATTTATTTATTCATTTCTTATTTTTTTTTCTCGCTTGCTCTCTCTCCCTCGCCGTCTCTCACGCTTTTACTTCTTTCCTTTTTCAAACATTCTCTAATATATATTTGCTTCAATAGTTTCTACCCGTTTTTCTATGGAAGAGTTTTCATTCATTTGGAAACATTGTGGCATCTACGAAATTAGATTTTGTTGCTATACGAGAATTTCTCTTCTGTTTCTCTTCCTCTTTTCCTCTCTCACACTCCTTTCTCTCTTGTATGCGGAAAATTGTCTCCGATTCGCCACTCTCATTTCATCCCACTACTCTCACCCTCCTCCTCGTCTCTCATACACTCCGAACAAATCGAAACGCTTTGAAATTCAATTTTCCGTTGAAATTCTGCCAATGACTCCACCAATTTTTTCACACCCATTGCAAAATTCACCGTATTTTTCTCCCATTACTACAACCCGCATCATCATCAATTTATTCTTCATCAAATCACAAATGCAAATAAAAAAATATATGTATACATATATACTGTATTCACACAATAATAAAATTTTCTTTCTTTTTTTCACATTTACAACATAAATAAAATTCTTGTCATCATCTTGCATATGTCGTCAATCAAAAATTACAAATAGACAACTAACCAAAAAAAAGAGAAAAACAAAAATATAATGAAATTGTTTCTCTCTGCGTACCAGAATAAACGTGTTTTAATGTGCAATAATTTGTCATATACCAAATACTTTTCAACATATGCAAATATATATATTTATGTTTATATATGTGATAATGAATATTCATTAGTGTGTGTGTGGGTGTGTTGTGTGCAAGGGTGAGTATATTGTGTGAATGGCTAAGAAATAAAAAAATGAGTGAATGCGAGATTTTCTCGCACGGAGACATTGGGGTCTCCGGATCGGCCAGACCCCACGCTGAATCGCGGGTAACTGAACGTGTGTGCCTGGTGGTGGCAGCTAGTGCGCGACACCCTGCGCAAAGCTACCCTTGCACCATCATAAAACAGCGACCCCTATTCCTACCAGTCCTCACTCGTCTCCTCTACTCGTCATACACACATCCATATATATATGTAGCTGTTAATAGGCCTCGATGAAGCTGTGAATGATGCGATCCATCAATTGGAATTAACTGACATTTAAACCTAGTTAATTATTAATTCGTTTTTTCAATGTATTTTATGTGTATTTTTTGCAGGCAAATATTCAATTCTGTTTTGTATTTTATTTTATTTTAATGTATTTATTATATTATTATTTATAATATTTTATGTATTTTTATTTTATAGCTGAGTTTTTAGTCATTTTATAATCATTTACTAACTATGTTTATAATAAATTAATATTCAGTTGGCAGTTTGAAATAATTAAACTGACAATATTAAATAATTAATAGTTTATATATATATATATTGATAACATTTCTATCTTCTTGCTTTTCTGTAAGTAAATTGAAAAACGTTTTATTGTTATATTATGATCAACAATAAGAGACTGAAAGAACACGTGAGAGAGATGAGATTTGTTAAGTTTTTCCTTGGCTCGTTTGATGATGGCAAATCGAAAACTTATAAACTTGCTTTTGAAGTGAATCAGCAAAATCGCGCAAGAGTGAGAATAAAAGTGGAAGAAGAAGAAGAAGAAGAAGAAGCAAAAGAAAGTTAAGCAGCAGCAGCTGGAACTTTTAATAAAGCCATCACGAATTTCGTGCCAGAGACAAAAAAGAGATAGTGAGAGGGTAAATAATCAAAAACGAAAGTATAATTGATTGAATTAATATTTATTTTTTTTGTAAAGCAAAGAAAAATATGTGAAAAAAAATTTGCGTAGCATTTTGACTGATGATTCTGAACCGATATTTCAAGATGTATCATAAATATTGCTACAAACTTACAAAATATTTGACCTGTGCAATAATTTTTATGTTTACTACATTTTAATTTATAACCGTACTAATAAAAACATGACAGAAAGTAATGAAAATAATAAAATTCATTGATTACTTTAGCTTGTTGCATAAAGTATGCACATCATTTTAATTATTCATGAGAATCGGAATTAATTTTCAATACAAGTTGGAAAAGTTCGCCGGTTCATAAAAATTAACTAACCGGTTTGCAATTTTTTAAATGTATAATATATATATATATAAAGAAGATGAGAAACAGTGGGAAAATAACCGAACGTTTTGCACATTTTTATATTTTACTTCGTGAATACTAACATGTCATTTTAGTCTTAATGAACTATCATAATTGTGTATAATTATTTGAAATACTTGAGTACAATTTCATTAAATTCGAGTTGCTAGTTTCATTTTTCTCCGCAACATGACGGAGATGGTGTCAATAAGCGGTATTTCATTGCGTATTCATGGTAGGCTAACTTCAAAATATTGGAAAACTTATTACAAACATTTTAAAAATGGGTTAATGCCAAATTTTCAAACCGTTTCTAGTAATTTCCAATCTTGTCTTTTTTAATGTATACCAACTATATTTTATTGATTCCATTCAATATATATTGCAATTATTAGTACAAATTCAGTTTCCATATATAAAACTCGTTGATTTCCTATCGATTGACAACAAACTCCAGCAATATTGTAATCTCAAAATGGAGACACTTCAAGGCCAATACACATCTTAAAAACAATAAAACGACAAATATAGCCTAAAAAAATTCATTACGAACATGCGCTTTGTGTAATTCAGTACATGAAAATAATTTTTTATCTGTATACTCTTCAAAGAGAATAATGATAAAATAGTTTGACCAGGTATCGATTATTGGAAATAACAATGGCATTGCTGGAGCAGGAAGAGGTTACCGGTCGTTCATCAATAATTGTATCCACCATCAGAGGCTATTGGTGGTGGCACTCCGGCGCCATTGCTTAACCTCAATATATATATTATATTATACTGCACATCCATAGAATAAATAAATAATACATCATCTCTTGCTTTAAATTACATAGTACACCCTTTCTTCTACTACTCATTGTCAATTAATTTTTTTCAACATTAAATCAATTTTGTTTACTAATATTTCCCATGATTTATTTATTGTTTACTCTTTCTCTCGTTTATTCCAATTCGCTTTCAATAACTGATCTCATCATTGAATTGCATTCAGTTATAAACATAAATAGTTCGATCAATTGCAATATTTATAGTTTACTGCAGTATTTCTTTTGTTTTTATTATTATTATTTTTCTTCATTATTTTATGGATAAATTTCCAAAATGAAATAACTATATTCATCAAATGAAGCGAGTAAACAGTGGACGGTCACTAGCTATTCTATAAATAAGAAGCGATAGACAACCATGAGTAAAACAATGTGTATATAAAGACAAAAAATTCCAAGAATTTGTCTGAAAGTTGAATTTTTTTTCGCATCAAACTGAAATAGAAAGAAATAAATTTCGTTGAAGAAATACACTAACATTATACAAATAACATGTTTATGTTGTTATATATATAAAATATGTTTGATGTCTTTTACTTAACTTAACGTGTCTTCTCTTGTCCATTTAGTTGTGCATACATATATAAAGACATATGTGAGAGAGCTTTGAAACGCCTCCAGCTGGGCCACGTTCGATAACCCGCAGCGAGGTCGATGCATCGAGTGCGCCCTTGGCCTCTACTCTGCACCTCTTCTTCCTCTTTTGGTCTCACTCATTTCTTCTCTGTCTCTTCTTCCATTACCAAAGGAAAAAAGCGAAGAAAAGTGTAGAAATATAAAGAGAAAAAAATTAAATTGTTAATAATAACTTTGCGTATTTTTATTATTTTATTTATTAGTGTGCTGAAAATGCAATGTGGTTCAATTCAGTGAGTTAATTAAATTGATTTGTTGGTGATATGTATAAACAATGCAAAGATGGAAGCAAATTAAAATTGCATACAGTGTATGCCAACTCGTTTGTCGTTTGGAAACAAAGATTTATTGGATCGCTTTCTTTCACATGGTCTCATCGTCTCTCGCGTTAAATTCCAATTCATTGTGTGGTATAAGCCATAAGTATTCATATATACGTAGCCCCACACGCACGCACACAGACACACACATATATATATATATATATACCGGCACATTTAAGAACATTTTTAGTTAGAAAATTCCGCGCGTTACTTGCCAAATGCAAACGTACATAAAATGCCAAAAGCCAGACAAAAATAATTTGATCTTTAAGAGCATTTTTGATGGTTTTTTTGACTGTTTTATTTTTTTCGCAAGGAATATATTTTTTCTTGTTTCTTTTATTTCCTTACTATGTGCGACGCATTTAATTCACACTGATGTAGTGAACATAAGCAGGACATGTCTTGCTTCAAGCACGTACAACTGTCACACCTATTTGTATACCAATGCAATATATATATGTAGATATTTGCATATAATATACATAAATGTGTGTATGTCTAATGTATAATCGTTTTGTTGCAATATATAGTAGACAGCAATGCAAATGTATTGACGTATATTTGTATTTTGAAATTAATTTTGTACATTTTGCGAATTTTAATTGTCAATATTCGGATGATGAAGCCTTTTTACTTTTCATCACGTACCGATAAGAAAGTATTCGTTTCGTCCGATCTTTCGAAGGGCAAAATGAGGCATATATCTGCGATTTTTACCATTTTTGAAAACGGCCGGACTGACATACTGAAAATTTTATAGAAAGTTAATTTTTACTTAACTGATGAAAAATTATACATTCAAATTTCGTTCCGATATTCCGTTTGATGTAAAAAAAACAATTATATACGTTCTCGAAAAAAATACGCATAATCTATGCAATGTATGCAACGAAAAAAATAGAAGCCACATGGTCCCAGGAGTGGCTGGCCCAAAAAATCTGAAAATTTATACACAGCATTTGGCTATGGGTGAAATGGTAAATGGTGATGTCACAATTCAATATGACTTTCAGTTTGACTGAAGATAATAAATATGCATTTCCTATTAAAATATCACATGCAATTGAAATATCAGCCACGAAGTCTCAGCAGTGGCTTAATAGAAAAGTTTTAAATCTTGTGCACAGCATGAAAATTATCGGGGGATCATAAATTGCTATGGCACATTTCAATTAGATGTTTGTATCGTCAGAAAATGACGTTCACATCTAGTGTGGAAAATTGCATACACGAGTACTTACAGTCCATTCTGATAACGTACTATCACACGGCACCATGTCAATAAACCTTGTTGGAATTTTGTACTTCTGCTGAAATTACTCTTCATGAACGAAAATTCAAATAAAATATAAAGAAAATGCTCTCTGTTTAATTGCAGTTAATCAAATAACTGAATGAATGGATAGAGAAGTAAATAAATGAAAAATGATCAAATACACGAATAGATAAATCATTTTTCCTAATATTGATTTTTTCTTAAAATCCAAGCGAAATTATTTCAATGTTCAATCACAAATGCTTCTTAAATATTTGTTGAATCATGAACTTTCCGCTTTTTTTTTCATACAAGTTATGACTAATTATTTAATAAGTTTATGAAGTAACCGATTAATGAATCGACTATATATTGAAAATGAGACAGTATATACATACGAGTATATACTGTCGTATAAATAATAACTATAAATATATACATACTTTTTTTCCAACAATGCAAAATTATATGAATAGGGGGGACATGTAAGTCGTCAAAAAAAAATGAACGAGAAAGGAGATCAATGAATGAATAATTAAATGATTCAAAGCAGAATCAAAGAAAGTTATTTATTAATAAGCCAATGATTTGAATTAGACGTCTGATTTGATCGAGAGTAACATTTATAGTCATATTATTTAAATGAATGATATGATGAATTAAGGTGATGACAAGTACTGGGGGAGTCTACTATCCTAAATTTGTATTTCTTCTTTCATCGACGGCTGGCTAAATAACAAAAAAAAAAACAAATGATTCTTAACTTATTGTACTAAGTAAACAAATTTGGAATATTCACGTGAACAAATTTGATCATGCAAATTCACTCTCCTCCTTGATAATGAAGTATTATTTGAAAGTAAACATTTTTCATTCTAAAAATTATTTATCTTTTTTTTTCATTGTTGGAAAATGTTGCGTCAATGCGCAATTCTGCTTCTCACACACATACACACCAGGCTACCGAATTTTCCAATGTGGGGTGTGACCTTGATACTCCAGTCCAATGTAACTGTATATAGGGCGCGACACAATGCGCCATTTTATCTCCAACATGGCGGAAAAAAAATATACCTTTTCAGTTTAATTGTACATTTATTTATTTTTTTCATTCAGAGCTTGAAGTGATTTTTTCTATTTCTTGCCAAAATTCAGTTTTTTACTTTTCATCACTTAGTGATAAGAAAGTATTGGTTTCGTCCGATTTGAAAACGTCAAAATAACGCATGTAATCGCATTTTTCAACAATAATAATTGGAATAACGGATAAAAAAACTTAATATTAATGTTCAATGAATTGCCTCCTTGAATAATATAAAAAAAAATTTCATGTTTATGAAGGTGACATAAATGAAAAACGTGTTTTTCAGCGGGCGGATGGACGAATATTTTATTTATATAGTGGGAGTATCTCGAAAACTGCTAGAGCAAACAAATTGAAAATTTATAAGGAGGTAATTGTTATCGAGCAAACAATAAATTGTTATGTTAAATTTTGTTTCGACTTCCCGTTCGCCGTAAAATAACAATTATATGCGTTTTCGAACGCAATATGCATATTCTATAGAATTTATGTGACGAAAAACATAGAAGCCACGTGATCTCAGGAGTGGCTGAACCAAAAGATCTGAAAATTCGTACACAGCATTAGGGTATCGGGGGGGTTATAAATGGTGACGTCATAATTCGATATGACTTTCAGTTTAACCGGAGATAACAAATATGTGTTTTTTATTGAGGTAACACATGCAATAAAAATAAAAGCCACGTGATCTCAGGAGTGGCTTGATAAAAAAGTCTGAAATTTTGGCCATAGCATAAGAATGTTCGGGGGATGATAAGTTGCTATGTCTCATTTCGATCGGACGTTTATGTCGTGAGAAAATGACGTTTTTATCTATTGTGGGAAAATTACATATAAAAGTACGTACATTGCATTCTGATGACACGTAACGCGTCACCGATCTCAACAAACCTTGCTAGAGTTTTGTACTTCCGAGAATCCCTTTTCATCGATGAAAATACCAAAACAGGCACATGACCATTTAAGTAACCCAATAATTTAATTCAAACACTTGTTTATTTGGATCGCAAATTTTTATAAATTAAAAAATTCAATTATGGTATTATTATTTAAATGATTTATACGATCAAACAACAATAGTGATGAAAAGTACCGGGCAAGTCTACTTGCCTAAATTTTTATAAAATGGATGAGAATTGATGGAATTGATTATACTATTCATTCTTTCAATCATATTTATTAATTAATCAATGACTTGCTCTTCTGAAATATTTATTCATAATATTTGTGCATAAGACACTTGACACTTGACAATTATCCAAATTGATATTGAAGTGTAAACAATGTTAATAATTGTATAAAGTTGAAGACAAGTCAATAGTTGTCGGTGCTCGTGTGAATTCGATTCATTTTCTATTAAACGAGTGAACATTAATTGGATAAAGTATAATTGCTGTTTGTTTCTTTTTTTTTACATTTCATTACTTAGTGATAAGTATGAAACGTAAACAATAATAACTGGAATAACGGATAAAATAACTTAACATTAATGTTCAATGAATTGCCTCCTTGAATAATATAAAAAAAAATTTCATGTTTTTGAAGGTGACATACATGAAAGACGTGTTTTTCAGCGGGCGTATGGACCAATATTTTATTTATATAGTGGGAGTATCTTGAAAACTGCTGAACCAAACAAATTAAAAATTTATAGGGAGTTAATTGTTATCGAGCTAACAATAAATTGTTATGTTAAATTTTGTCTCGACTTTCCGTTCGCCGTAAAATAACAATTATATGCGTTTTCGAACGAAATACCTCTATTTTATAGAATTTATGTGACGAAAAACATAGAAGCCACGTGATCTCAGGAGTGGCTTGATAAAAATGACTGAAATTTTGAACGTATCCTAAGAATGTTCGGGGGATCATAAGTTGCTATGACTCATTTTGATCGGACGTTTATATCGTGAGAAAATGACATTTGTATCTATTGTGGAAAAATTACATATAAAAGTACGTACATTCCATTTTGATGACGCGTAACGCGTCACCGATGTCAACAAACCTTGCTAGGGCTTTGTACTCTCGAGAATCCCTTTTCATCGATGAAAATACCAAAACAGCCACATGGCCGTTTAATTAACCCGATAATTTAATTCAAACACTCGTTTATTTGGACCGCAAATGTTTATAAATTAACAAACTCATATTATGGTATTATTATTGAAATGATTTATACGATCAAACAACAATAGTGATGCGAAGTACCGGGCAAGTCTATTTGCCTAAATTTTTTAATTCATTATTGTATTTTCAAATAAGAAGAATAAACATTCCTTTCAAAAATGTCATAACTCTATTTAATTGAAACTACTCCTTGATATCGTAAAGATTCATTAAATAGTGGGTTAAGAAAAAACATTAAAAAACTTTTTTTCTACAACACCATCATTAGATTATTAACACAATTTGTCAATTAGTTAAATAAAAAATTGAATTGCAACAGAATTTTCTATTAATAAGTGATACAATCTGTATTGATTAAATAAACTATTCATAGACTAATATCAACAATTAAATAACAATTTTTCTTTATTCATTAACAGATGTTTGTCTTTTTTTTATTTCTATTGAGTATATAAAATATTTCCAGAGATTTAAATTAATGTCAACGATTAAAGTGTCGAGAGTTAGATTATTCTCTCAGTATATAATTAAGAAGTTTGTCATTTTATTCGATGTAAATGTCACAATGAGAGAAAGACATAGACATACACTCGTGTATTCATATATAGATGTTCTATCCAAGTAATTAATAATTCATCTACATTTGAATTGAGCGCGAGCACTCGTATGGTGATTTATTGAGCTATTATACAGATGGACGGGTCTCTGCATGTTCATAATGAATATTCATTACTTTCGCACGCAATATACATGTACGTATGTACTACCTATACATACAAGCACGAAATTCATTCGACAATACTCCCATTTTTTCCAAGTTAATTGCAAAATTTAATGTTTCAAACCGAAACAAAAAAAAAGGAAATTTTCAAAAGAGTAACTAATTAACATACTGTAAAGTAATTTTACAATATTCAGATGAACTGATTGATATATAAATGGTTTTTTTTTGCTTTAATTAATGTTAGGCTGCGACGAGAAATTTATTTTATTTATTTTATTACTTATTAATTTAATAGTTTGTGAGTTTTCTTCATCTTTTAGTTTTTTATTATTTTTATTTAGAGAGAAAATGGAATGGTTATGTGAAATTGTTATAGAGAAGAGGCAGAAATGTTATATTAATTGTTGTGATACTCTATTGGAATTGTTTTTGAATTTTATTTATATAATATAAAACTATGTGAACATTGTAAAATGGCGAAATTTAAGTGAAGTGGCGTTTGAAAAACAGCCGAGGAGCAACTTTACCACATACCATATGTAAACTTTTTTTTTTAGCACAGCTATATAAAACACGCGCACCATTTCAACAAAGAATTTCTCCTCTTGTTTGCATCCGTTCACTCTTGAATTTATCACCAGTAACAGTATATTCATGTATTATATTAAACCTGGAACTACTAATATTTCTAGATGATTTCATCGACGACGATAAACTGAGGCAGAGAAACAGAAAGATGAAAAAAAAAATTTAAGCAAGTACACTTGCCCGGTACTTCTCATCACTATTGTTGTTTGATCGTATAAATCATTTCAATAATAATACCCTAATATGAATTTGTTAATTTATGAAAATTTGCAATCCAAATAAACGAGTGTTTGAATTAAATTACTGGGGTAATTAAACGGCCATGTGGCTGTTTTGGTATTTTCATAGATGAAAAGGGATTTTCGGGAGTACAAAGCTCTAGCAAGATTTGTTGAGATCGGTGACGCGTTACGCGTCATCAAAAAGGAATGTACATACTTTTATACGTAATTTTCCCACAATAGATATAAACGTCATTTTCTCACGATATAAACGTCCGATCCAAATGAGTCATAGCAAGTTATGATCTCCCGAACATTCTTATGCTATGTTCATCAAAATTTCAGACTTTTCTTTCAAGCCACTCCTGAGATCATGTGGCTTCTATTTTTATTGCATGTGTTACCTCAATAGAAAACACATATTTTTCATCTCCGGTCAAACCGAAAGTCATATCGAATTATTACGTCACCATTTATAACCCCCCCGATACCCAAATGCTATGTGCAAATTTTAAGATTATTTGGACCAGCCACTCTTGAGATCACGTGGCTTCTATGTTTTTCGTTACATAAATTCTATAAAATATAGGTATTTCGTTCGGAAACGCATATAATTGTTATTTTACGGCGAACGAAAAGTCGAAACAAAATTTAACATAACAATTTATTGTTTGCTCGAAAACAATTACCTCCTTATAAATTTTTAATTTGTTTGGTTCAGCAGTTTTCAAGATACTCCCACTATATAAATAAAATATTGGTCCATACGCCCGCTGAAAAACACGTCTTTCATGTACGTCACCTTCAAAAACATGAAATTTTTTTTTATATTATTCAAGGAGGCAATTCATTGAACATTAATGTTAAGTTTTTTTATCCGTTATTCCAGTTATTATTGTTGAAAAATGCGATTAAATGCGTTATTTTGGCGTTTTCAAATTGGACGAAACCAATCATTTCTTATCACTAAGTAATGAAAAGTAAAAAAGATAATACAGACAAATAATTGGCATAAAATGTTCATTATTGTGTGAAAACAGTAAATGTTGTTTCATTATTATTATTAGTATTGTTATTTTTTGAAAATAAACACAGGGGAAAGTGATTTATGTTCTTTATTTTTATGTTTATGTTACAGGTGTTCAACGGACTGTCCACGTACTCCACAATTCGGAACAACCAGCATCGGTATTTGCATTATTGGAATCTGGAACAAAAGTTGTGCCACTTATTGCCGATGGACTGTTTGATTTGTTAATGCTGAAAATGACGAATATCTATACGAGCAAGAAACAAACGAAAATTGAATCGAAAGGACCGAGATTTGAAATTGGCGATTTTTGTGTTAAACTTGGCAGTGTTACAATGAGTCAAAATTTTAAGGGAGTACTTGTAGAGGTTATTATCATTTTGTTTTTTATTATTTATTTTGAAGGCATTGTAATAAAGCTATCGTAATGGAATTTTACAAGATGATTTATAAAATAATCGTCAACAAGTTAAGACTTTGATAAGAGTCATACGAATTTTATTTTTATAAAAATGGAATTTTATAAAAAATGAAGAAACAAATTGTTGTTTAATAACAGACTTCAATTGAAAATGTAATTGATGAATTAATTATTTTTTTCAACAGGTGGAATATAGACCGTGTGTGGTGCCTGGCAGTGCATGGGAATTATTGCGAGAATTTCTTCAGGGTTTTCTAGGATCAGCTGTGTCTAATCAACCGCCACAATATTTGCAGGTAACTTCATAGTACTGAAGACAAATTATTTAAGACAATTTTATGGTAATGAAGTGCGGGGAGAGCATTCTGTTTCATTATAACTTTATTTAGGCTCGTTGGATAATGAAACGAAATCCTTGAACGATATCTTCATTGTTTTGTTGATTAACTTTTCGTTTCTCTTCAACAGAATCGTATGAATGAATTGTATCAACCGATGGATACTATACAGCAGTACTTGGATCACTTTGGACAGTATCGCAAAGCCACGGGCGTTATTTAAAATTCATCAAAGAATACAACAGAAGTATAATAATACTTTTGTAACGACATATTTTTATTCATGCCATGATTCTTTATAGACGTAATTGAATTTACGGAACACAACACTCATTTTAAGCGAGTTTGAAAAAATAATTTTTTCCATTTTTCTATTGGCTAATACTCCCCTCGATTGATAAACACAATAATTCACACTGTTATTTACGAAAGAAAATGTCCAAGTGATTATAATTTTAATTTTGTGTAAAACATTAGATGATTATTTTCAAATTTTCTAGTCTTTATTGTATTCAATTAAAAAATTTTCGATATCAACACACGTATACCAATACAAAAAAATTAAATATCAAAAGTATATTGATACTTTCAAGAAGCCAATATATTCCATTCATATGTGTGAAATTTGGGTTTATCAACAATTCTACTGTTAAAGAAAGAAAAAATCGTCCTCAACATTATAAACAAATATGCACTGGGACACAGTTATTTACTTTTGTATCTCAATTTCTAGTTTGCCGACTGTCGCTATCAAATTAAATATAATAGAGTTTTACTTTATCATCAAGCAGCAATATAGTAAATGTAAAAATTGAAATTTATTATGGAGAAATGTGGCGGAATAATGGTTTAAACAATTCCCTAGATGTCACTACACTGCCATAAGAACATTTCATCTCATTTAATATAACCTATATACCTGGAAAATGGCGTTATGTTTCGCAGCATTCCGGGATGTTTTTTCATGGTGATACCGGGGCTGCTGCTGGTATTTCATTATATTTCTACAACATCTCAACCTTTTTATAATCACTTGATATAAAATAATAATTATCAATAGTCAATATAACAAAGTGTAAATTTATTGATGCCCCTGCGACAATACAATTATTAATTCTGTGAATTGACATTTAAATGTGAAGTGAATATAGAATTTTATTTTAGTTTTTTTTTTAACAGTGAATTGATACATTTAACAGTGTCATAAACACACAAACACATACATATATATATCATTATAGATACGTTATATATCATTATAGAAAGACATACTGAAGAAAGCAGAATA
This sequence comes from Galerucella tenella, assembly GCA_910591685.1. Lineage (NCBI taxonomy): Eukaryota > Metazoa > Arthropoda > Insecta > Coleoptera > Chrysomelidae > Galerucella > Galerucella tenella. The sequence continues at coordinate 5,180 of CAJUYH010006569.1, read as the reverse complement.
ATATTTTCCACGGTGAAATGGAGGTAAGAGATATTGTTTCTTATGAACTCTATAAAGGTTAAGATGGTCTCTTCAATGAAGGCCTGACTCTTCTACTTCAGGACCATATTTGGTCATGTAAAATCACACACACACACATACATACACGTATTTGTATATAATGCAATTGCCACAGGTCGTTTGTTTGATAATAAATTTAATTTTTATTATTATATTCTACAAAAAAAAAATAAAAATAATAGATAAAAAATTGCGCCGTGAAATTAAATCGCAACTATTCACTTTTATTGTTTAATTATTTATCCATTCATTTATTTACTGGTGTTATTGAGATTGAATAATAATAAGTTAATGTTGGTATTAAATGGACTAGTTTTCTTCTTCTCGCTATTAGCAGCAGTAATTACCACATATTCCATCACATGTGATAATTAATTCTATACGTAAGTGAATATGTAACAGATGTTGCTCGTGTATATTTTTTGTTTAAACATTTTCAATTAGACCGTCACACAATTTCTTATTCACGCACTTTCGTTTTATTCATATATTTATTTATATAAATGTATTTACTTATTATGCATTTGGATATTGTTAGAGAGCAGAGTAAATTTTGTATCCATTCACTTGAGCAAATTAATTTCTTATTTATCTCTATAATTTATTTATTTATTTTTTTTTTATTTTTTTTTTTATATTTTTTTTAATTTTTTTTTGGGCAAATGATTAAACATCAAAATAATTTTATTTATTGTGGAGGAATAAATAATTTTCGTTTGTCTCAATAACATTTAGATAAGTGAATTGGATGAATTAATGGAATAAAAAAAATTGGCGTTAACTAACAGTAATATAAAGCGATATTAATAGTAAAGACAATTTTATTGTCAGAGACATGTTTCAATTCTAATTGTGTCTACACCTCATTTAAATTTCATCCTCGTCTTTATCGAATAATCGTAACTGTTAAAAAACTATTGTCACCTCATTGAATACCGATGTGTTCATTATACAAAAAATAATAATAATAATAATAATAATAATAATAATAAAATGATCTACAAATTGATATTGAATTCTCTCAGTTTGATTAAATAATATTTTCTTTATCTATTTAAAACAAAGAATTGAATGGAATGAGTCGAGAGTGGGAAAAAACGGTAAAAAAAAATAAACCACTGTGAATTTATTTGAGATAATGTTTGTGTATAAATAACTAAATATCATTTGTTAATAAAATATTGATGAATATAATTTTTTTTCACCAATATTCGGATAAAAATAAATGAATAAAACATTAACGGCAACAATAATGAAACAATAATAGCAAATGCTGAAAAAATACCATATTGATATTGAAAACACGAAAAAATATTCAAATACCAGCAATTAATTATTTTATCAAACAAATTAATATTGAATAATTGATAATATTTATTAAACAGATAATGGGGCGTCATTAACGTGAAATAAATGAGTCAACTCTGTGCGTTAATAAGTTAATGATGGCAATAATTAATCGTTGCGATGATGTCACGGCTAAAAACGAAAAAGAACATAGAAAATACAGGCGCCAATGATACACGTGTATTTATATTGTATGTATGTGTGTCTTGAGACCGGAAACTTCGGACGGATGCGTTCGATGCGCGTGACGAATATACTGATTTATTTATTCGCTCTCTCTTTCTCTCTCTCTCCCTCTGTCTCACGCACACACATTGAATCGTGTTTTTTCCTTTCCTCACATCAACAACGTGCGTGTCTAGACATGTCAGGTTATCATATATTTTTTATCGGTGTCTCGATGGTGTGCAAGACGCGATACTTGGAAAAGAGAGAAATTCTTCAGCACAAATGCATTTTCAATAATGCGAGAGGCAAGAAAAACAAATAGCAATTTTTTTTTGTTTATTCCACCATTTTTATCTTTGACATTGAGGAAAATAAACTTATATGGGTTCAATTGTGTCATTAGATTTTGACAGGTGAATTCAATACAGAATTAGTTTTCCCAAGTATTGAGACGAATGGAAGTGATGAGAGGACAAAAAATAAAAATATGACCTCGAATAACATTTACTTATATATACATGAATATATGACGCCATTATAACCACAATGAATCCTCAATTGCTCAATGAATAGTTCATTTATATATATATACGATTTACCATCGCATTAACAAACGTTGATGTATATTACACGCGTGAGGATGTGTGTGTCTGTGCCTGTGTCTGTGAAAGGATGCGGGTTACATAATTAAATTTAAAACACAGCCGTATTGATAAAATAACACCAATAAATACAATCATAGTTTTTCTTCATCAATTTATTCCTTTCCATTTGTTACCGATGTACCCGCTATAATCAATCTATCAATTAATAAAATTGCTAACAAATTGATTTACTACCGTTATTTTTTTTATTTTTCTATTTTTTTTACAAAGCTCCACCAATCCATCAATTTATATATTTATTTATACATTAATTTCTTCGTTTAACTTTTTTCGTTTTTTTTTTACTTTGGCCTTTTCATTTGTACTGTCTAATTATTAGAGCGAGTAATATTTTTTTCTGATCCATGAGTTGCATATTTTTTATTTACATTTTCAACAATTTTTACAATTTTTTTCTCTCTTTCTTTTTCTTTTTTTTTTTTTTGCTTTATGAGGTTTGTCTTTTTTAGTGCAGTGCCTCGTTGAGTCGATTCGTTGAAGTTCGTGCGCTCTTTGCAGCCTTTTTCTCCACTGCTTCTTTTTATTCTCGTTAACGAGAATTAACGGTTGCCGGGCAAGAGAACGTCACAACGACAATGACGACAACGACGACGACGGCTACGTAAGAATAAGAGAAACTCATATGAAAAAGAAAAGACAGAAATAAATTTTTATGAAGGACCACACAGTCTCTAACATACATTCACTTTATAAGGGCATGATCTTTCTATCTTTATCAACAAAATTGTCCCATGAGAAAAATTTAAGATGAAACGAAAATTAAATTTGAGTAGCTCCAGTTGCTCAATTAAATTTTTGTATATAGTATATTAATAAACATTTAATACCAGTGCTACCAAGATTTATCACAATAAAATTAATTAATTATCAATTAAGATTTGAAGAAACATCGCAACCACCACAAAGTTCCATTTTTCCGCTCTGCTCTTCGTTATTTTTTGTTCCTTCCTTCCCGAGTTACCAACTGACATATATAAAATATATAGTTATGTACATTCTTCTGTCGTACATTCACTGTACATAGTATGCGGAAAAATATCTGTTGGAATTCAACTAAAAATAAATAGAGCTATCATATTTTATTTTTTTCTTTTAGCCAAACTAAAAGAACATAAAATAAAAAATTTCGTAAAAGTAAATAATAATTCGAGCCAAGTTTCCATTTGACTTGAACTAATAAAAGCAAAGAAAAATAAAAAGTTTTCCATCACCGTACAGTGTGCGTGTGGGAGGGAATGAAAATAAACAGAAAAGAGGAATTTATACCCCAATGCAAAATTACATATAAACATCGACGTCACGTGAGATAGGTGTAGTCGATAACGTTGACGACAACCACTCGCACAGTTACACACTTTGCAACTATTTAACCAAACAATCACCCGCTGACAATTGGAAAAATGAAAAGAAGAGAAAGAAAAAAAATTGGAGCTTACAGTGATACATACACATTGACTCTACTCCACTTGCAATTCTAGCACACACAACTCTCTCTATATCATTGTATCCAAGCGAATAAACATTTCAACTATGTATTAATTCACATATATAATAATAAATATATTTAACATATGCCTATACACAGCGGAAACAAAAATATATAGCAGAGCTTTTGGTGATTCTCACTTCATATTTTCAAACAGTATAAAATGGTTGAAAATGACTGGCTATGTATTAGTGGTATATATATGAGTGGAAGTTATACATATATATATATATAACCACCATACATACGAGCAATATTCTCGAATATACATAGACGAGCAAGTGAATGTATTATATGAAGTTATTCTGAGACTGCTGAGGTTAATGCCCAGTTCACTACGCACTTTACCTCCTTCACATGCGATCAACGCACGAATTATTGTCGGTCTATAATTGATGATATGCATCCAAAATACTCGTGATTGCTTGCCTATAATAATTGTAATAATATTAATAATAATAATAATGATTATAATAATTTTTATTTCATTATTGTTCATGTTGGTATTGGTAGAGCCGGTAATTTATATTGAATTTCATTTTACGTCAATATTAATTTAATTCTTTTATCAATTGGATTGGTGTATGAATCCTTTGATTTGTTGTTGCATTTTGTATTGTGTTAAAAAAATTTTTTTTTAGATTATGGTGGACTGTAAATTATTGTAGGGTGGATTGGATTAATTGGTATTTGTATGGGAAAATTTGTAACAGTGAAATAAGCGATAGGGAAATAGTGAATGTGTTTGGATATTCTGTAATATTGAATTCAATCATTTAAATGAGATAGTAAACACCTGTGACGTGTCGGAACATGTTCTTTTTATTGATTATTTGGTGAAATGTGGACAAAGTCGAAGTAAATAAAATTCATTCGACAATTAAAATGAGGTAATTTTGGGCTAACAATTGATATATAAGTTCTCAATCATTGTGGACAGAAAAATAAATAATTCCAAAATATCGACAAAATACTGTGAAATTATATAGAAATATTTTTCGACTACCTACAGAAAAAAAAATAGTAAGAAAGTTTCAATACCATTATATAATTTTTATCACGACGTGATAAATATTTAGAATGAATAAAAAACGAAAAGGGGAAAAAAATCCTCGTGAAAATACGATCAACATTCAAATTTATAAAACAAAAACAAGAAAAAAGAAAGCAGCAAGAAACAAAGATAAAACAAACTGCGGTAAAAGAAAATAAAAAACTTTTTTTTAATTTTTTTTCTTATACCCTTTTTCATGAAGATTATCGAAAACTTTTCTCTACCACCCGGTTTCATTTACAACTTATTTTTATTTACCGACCTGTTGGCTAACGGAGAAAATAATAAGACGGTATAAAAATTAATCAAAATTCAAAATGTTACACAGTGTGAATATAAACCGATAAAAAACCAATATAAAAATGTGATAAAGACGGAGAAATGTTTCTACGCATGACCA
>CAJUYH010006568.1:0-19804 GCA_910591685.1 Galerucella tenella | reverse complement strand
TGGATGAAGCCATATTTCAGGAACCGATAATCGTATAAATTTCTGTAAAAAAATTTAATAAGTAAATCGGCTTAGGGAAATCGGAGGAAATTGTTTCCAAGTTCGGAAGATGGCCGCTAGGGGGCGCAACTGCTATAGCTAATCATAAAACGAGTATTTTCTCAAAAATGTGCAAGAAAAGATTTATTTTGAATAATGCCCTCGTAAACACCGGAAAGTTTGTGACATTTTTTGTTTAAAGTACTTTTCTCTATTTTATAAAATGTGGTGGTTGGGGAACGTCAAATCTGTTTTTATTTAAATGGCAATAACTTAAATGTGGGTTGACGGATTTAAACAAACTATGTTTCGTTTAAAACCGTTCTTTTGACTTGATAATCAGCTGCATAAACTGTTTCCCAATATATTTTGGTGTTGTACGTAGAGGGCGCTGTTTAAATTGAACGATTATCGGTTTCTGAGATATGGCCGTCGTCCATTCTTATTGGGACACCCGGTACAAAGGAGTGTAGGAAATTTTTGTTTGGCTTTCCATAAGTTTCATGCATTTTCTTCTGTCCACTCCATTATAAAAATAACATAAACCTAACAATAACCTAACAATTAATGAACACTTATAACTGAGGCTCACTAACAAATTTAGGTTCGCCGTTTTGTATAGACCCGTCCAAACTTGCAAATACATTCACGCTCATTTCCTTTGATGTCGGGGAAAAAACCGACAAATTATGGTAACACTGCAAACTATTTACCGAATGGTCAGGGTTTGCGAACATGTTTGTAAACGCGTTCGTAGCCCCGTTCAAACTAGTGTTCTAATTTCCGTTCGGTTCGTGGCTCATCCTGTTGTTCAGCGTAATGTTCAGGTCTGTATGAATCTTAAAATTGAATTTTGACTAATAATCTTCATAATTTCAGCTTATCTATATTTTTAGAAAGAGTGCTAGATCGAAAACCAAAAGTTGTGAAATCCATTTTTGATCCTAAAGAAAGTGACTTAGAAAAAGCTTGGGATGTATTTTTAAAGCTACATGGGGACCTTCCTTGTGGACCCAAAGAAAGCAAGGTAATATATAATTCTCAAATGCATGGTGGTCAGATAGACCCAAAAATCTGTTAAATTTTGATTAAATATTCATGATCTGCAAGTGTGTTTCATTTAAAAATTGGGAGGGGTGACCATAGGAGGGAGTGGGTTGAAAATATAACGTCTACATATAAATAAAAAGACGTCGCCTTTTGTTAGATTTTTTGAAGTATTTTTTCATAAAAGTTGGGTGGATAGTTTGCTCTGTTATGGTACAACTGAACATATTTCATCAATCCGATGGAGCTTGCGCGTTAACTTGGTCCTAGTCCTAGAAATTTCAGGTTGGAATTTTGGAGTCCATGTCTTGGGACTAATTCTAAGTTATGACATTTCTAAAGTACCTAACGAGAGAATATTATTTATCATTTAACTTTTGAGGATAGAATTAAGGATTTTTTATAAACTCACCAAAATGTATCATTGTTATATTTAAACATAAATGATTTGATGTATACCTTGTTTTTAAACTAAGAGGAGCAAATTGAATTTAAGTTGGCATTTCTGCAACCTAGTGATTGGTTAAATTGCCCGTTTCACACAGCTTTTTTGATACAACTGACAACGATATTTGTCAGTTTTGTGTTTACTGTTTATATGAAAATATTATAACCTCAATCTTTATTAGGTACATATTTTTCACGTTTGTTATTTTATTTTTAACTGAGTATTATATTCCAACTAAGCTAAGTGCTATTTTTATTATTCATTCAGTTTGATAAATAATATAAATTTCCAAGTAAAATTTTATTATTGTAAATATTTCTACATCAAGTTTTACTCACATTACAGTAAATTATTATGGTATTTCTCGATATCAAAACTTCTGTTGACTTCCAGTTCGTGCTCAAATATGAGAGAGAGAATAATTTAAACATACAGTAGCTGTTTTGTACATATTTATATCATCCAATTTGACATAAATTACTAACTTATGATAACTCTACATTTTGTTCAAAATAATGTGACATTTGGTTACAACTTTTGCCATGTCCTGTCGCCAATGATGATGCAAATTGTAGACTTGCATTGATCCCTCATTGGACACGACACCTGTGAGCAATATAAGACATATGTCACATAATTGTCAATTAGTTAGAAAAGTCTGAAGACTACCTACCCAATCTAGTAACTTTTAGTGGTGTAAGTGAGGTTTCTCAAAATGCTCCTCCTAGTTTAAAAACAAGGTATAGTAGGATAATTACAAAGGAATACATAATTTTTCAGATGATTAATATCAGAGAAGAACTGAACAATATTCAATTCGAAGATCTTAATTTTTGTCATACTGTAATTTTATGTAATTCAAAATATGTGGATGCGGCCCTTCAAATTCTTAAATCAGACAATTCTAAACACTTGAAGCGGTTAAATTTTAGATCCTGTTTACTTCAGAGTAAGTATACCTAAATATATATGCCCGTATTAATTTGTTTAGGTACTAAAACAAACCACTGTTCACAAAGCAGACTGAACAACAGACATTTAAATATCGATGTACATATATGTTCAGTTTTCGTGTCTGAGTAAGTAACTGGATGGTTTAGATAGATTCACAATTAATCACGGTAGGTGGCGCTGCAATCGGGTTCATATTGAACAACTCCTAAACGGATGGTCCGATTTGACGGCATTTAGCATAGTAGATTTTTATACGATCATTAAAAAATTTGTTTGTCCGAAATATTGAAAGAAAATTCAGCAAAGTCGAATTTTTAAGAAACACACACTAAAACAGTGGCGTACCATAGGTAAGGGGTATGAGAAAACAATCGTAGCACTAGTTAAAAATCAAATTTAATGTACCTGAGAACTTTATAAATTTTTTTCAACCTTAAATTTATATATCTTAATATGTATTTGTGAGTGTTTATTTTTGTTTTATAGTTCATATTATTTATATTTTAGACTTCCAAGAAGTTAAAAACCCGGAACAAAATAATTCTATGGGTTTTAAAAAAGCAAGAGTGGGTATTAAAAAAGATCCTCTAAACCATCCGTTTGAAAAAGTTTCTTTGCATTTGAAGGATTTAGACGAATTGGAGGTGATTTATTGTTCTGGGTATGTGCATTAGTCCGTAATGCTATGAGGATTCTTTTTTATCATAATTTAATTCATAAAATCTGTCGATAAAAATAAATAGGAGTTTTATATTAACTACTTGGTTTCACTAGATGTTAACATGCGATAAATCTTAGTTAGTGGTGAAAGTGCTTTATCCAAAATTCAAATAATTCAGTGGAAATATCGGATAGTTTAATAACAAAGTTAAACGAATATTGTGTTAGATTGTGTTTCTTGTGGTGTATTCAAAATATATAATTTTATGTATTATTTTACATTTTGTTACAGGAGTCACCAAGTGAAGGATTTCTGATGATGAAATCTATTGGTAACTAACGAAACTTTTCAGTGATTTTGATTATACAGATTGCCAAAAAGTTTAATCGGTCATACGATTTACACATGAACATTATTCCAGCCTCTGGAACTAAATACGCCCATCGCTAACTGCCCACAATAATTCTTCTCTCTCTTTCAAGTAGCTTTTCTCATATTATCCTTGTCGTACTTGTGTAAATTGTATGACTGATTAAACTTTTTCGCAAACTATGACATCAACATATGTTTGGTCTAAACGCTTTTAAAATTAAATTAAAAGCGTGCAAAAAGCATGGGTTTTCAGAACCATATAAAACGAATTACATTACTATAAAAAAAGAATATAAGCAGCTAATTTTAAAAAAGAAGCAAGTGTATGAAAATAATGTTATAGTTGCTCTTTCCAATACTAGAAATCAGTCAGAGTTTTGGAAAACATTAAACTTATTTAGACGCAAAAATAAATTCTGTCCGATATCAATTGCTGAATAGGAGTCATTTTACGATCACTTAACTACAATTAAGGTTGAATTCGATTTCAGTTTTTTTGGCGTGGGAAGTGAGTTTCTGGATTCACCCATAACACTCTCAGAACTTGATCAATCCCTGTTGTTGTGTAAAGATGGTAAGGCTCCTGGTAGGGATGGCATAACCTATGAGTTTCTGAAGCACTTACCACAAAATTGGCGCTTGTACATGTGTCACTTATATAATAAAATATTAGAATCGGAAAAAGTTCCACTTGGCTGGTGTGACACAATTCTAACAATGCTTCACAAGAAAGGACCCTTAGATGATCCAAACAACTATCGCGGTATATCGCTAATCAATTGCTGTGTTAAAGTATTCACACTTATTTTACTATATCGTCTATCCAGCTGGTGTGAAGATAATTCTATACTTCCAGAAACACAATATGGCTTTCGAAAAGACAGAGGCTGTTTAGATAATATTTTCATTTTAACCTCGATCTTGCAAGTCACTCTTAGACTCCAGCGCAGAAAAGTGTTCGCTGTCTTTGTGGACTTCAAAAGAGCATTTGACAGTATTAATCATAAACTTCTTTGGTTGAAACTTTATAAATTTGGGATTAGTTCTAAACACATTCGAATTCTAAAACAGATATACGATAATGCAACATTCTCAATCAAGCAACAAAACTCATACAGTAAAAAATACAACATCTCGGAAAGTGTCTTGCAGGGAGAATCACTTAGTCCCCTAATTTTTTCTATTTTCACATCTGACATTGAAGATTATTTTCGTTCAAAAAATCTGAATGGACTTACTATTGACGGCAACAAAGACGTATTAATGCTTCAATACGCAGATGATATAGTTATTCTTGGCGACTCTCCAATCGATATAGAGCGAAAACTAAAGGTACTCGAGTCTTATTGCTTTGATAACAAACTTGCAGTCAATACCGATAAAACCAAAGTAATGATATTCGCAAAAAGTGGCCATGTACATAATTACAACAAAAAATTTCATTATAGTGGATATTGTCTGGAAAAAGTAAAGCAGTTTACCTATACTTTGGCAAGTTTATCTGAAACCGTGAAAGGAATGCAGTCGAAAACGTTCGACATTGCCACGTTTAACTATAAAAAAATAGAAGAACTGATTATGTAGTGATAATAATTATAAATGGGTCATTTTATTATTAACAATATTAAAAATATGATTGAACGTTAATTTCATAATGTGCTTGTTTCCTTGGATTTATTCTATTAACATTATTTTCCAATTTATGAATATTAAAAGAGAACACTTTTCCAAATTTGTTATGGGATTCTTAAAGCTCTGGCAACGTTGTACGAAAACCATAATGACCACACCCTCCGATTACATAATTGGTGATTTTTATCGACCAGGTTACTTCTTATTGGAAAGCGCGTGCGTATGTTCTTCCCTCTCACTTTGTCAATTGACTGATATTGATTTATTCAGTGGTGTTCGTATTGTCAGTTACCTTTGTAATTTCAGTTTTACTTGGTAAAATAGGTACCGTACGCCATTTGTACGTTTGACAGATATACGCCATGTTTTTCCTCGCCTCTTACCGACGCCCCGTAGCTACAGATAAACTTGCCAAACTATACTTGGGTGTTGATTTCTCCTCCACAGCCTTGTTTTGCACCATGGCTTAGAATTCTAAAATCAAAGCTAATCGGGCTATTGGAGCAGTAATGGATATAATGTGTCATTCAAAAATGAATACTTGGGAATCGCGGATCAATTTATACAATTCAATTATTTTACCTTCTCTTTCCTTTGGTATTGGCATATGGGGTCTACGTTACACTGATATTATAGAGCGCGTACAGGTAAACTTTTTCAAAAAACTTCTAAGTCTGTCAAAGAATACCCCAGATTACATTGTACGCTTGGGAACATGTTCCGATCATTTGTCAATGGTTGTTTTCAAACATGCCTTACTTTGGATGAACAAACTGAAAGAAATGGACTCTTCAAGACTTTCAAAATTTTGCTTCAATCGACTTGCTCAGTTAGAATCTAATAATAATTCAAAGTATAATTGGGTGACGCAACTTAAAGGAATTGTTTATTTATGCGCAATGTGAGTGTCTATGGGAAAATTATTTAGATAGACTTATTCTAGACAAATTGCGAAAACGCCTGCTTGATAGTGACATGAACAAAAAGGTTGCTTCTAGTTACTCTTTACTATACTCACACTTACTAGTTGGTGAAAATAACAGTTATTTGCAAATACCCGCTCACATCTATATAACCAGAATAATAGCGCAACTTAGAACGTGTAGTAAAACATTTTTAAAATTGTCTTTTAAAGGAAATTTTTATATAATCAACAGCACTGATAATTGCACTGTCTATGGATTCCCTGGAGTCATTACATCATATGCTTTTTGAATGTCCCATTTACAGCCCTCTAAGAAAAAATAGTTTTTTTCACAATGTTCATAATATTGATGACCTAGTACACTATCTTACTACTAATAATACACAAAATGGATTTTTTAAACTTACTGAATTAGCCCATAGCATTATTAGTATCATAAAGCTGCGAGCATTTGCACATGGTGAATGATTGACATTACCATCAAGTACGCAGATATTTTATACTTTTATTTTTGTATTAACTATGTCTATGTCGTAATGTATCTCTAATTATGTTAATTCCTCACTTGACATTTTGTACCGAATCCTTGTGAAAAGATTTATCTCAGACACAATAAAACTATCTATCCATCTATTTATATGTTTGGTCTAAACAATCTGCAATTAGCCTATGTCCCAATAGTTATGACCCACCCTGTATGTCCAGCTACAATTTAATGTTATACTTTTTTTCCGATTTATCTACACTGCTTACCTTACATTTTGTTGTTTCTTCCTAATGTGAATTTTTATATGAGATCAATGAAGTTGTGTTTTTTATACTCAAAGCTGCTTAACTCAGTTTTTGATTTAGTCTGAGTATATTGAAGATGCAAAATAGGAAATTAATATAAAGTAGTATTTTTTGGAAAACTAAAACTCAATTTTAATTTTAACGTTGGTTCTCAAAATAATTATATTATATTTTTTAAATGTATCTCCATGAATAGCATTTATAAGAATATTGTGTGGGTGAATTTCGCAAAAATAACAAACAAAATCATGAATATACCACAAGGAACTTTCAGAAGATAATTTAAAGTAGATATCCATTCCGCTATTCTTGTTTTTGTACAATTTCTTTCACATTTTTAAGAATGTTACTTCAACACTTATTTTTAGAAATCAATAACAAAAATTTGTTGAGTCTATTGTTTTAAAATGTGTCTAACTTATTTGTAATTTGTAGGTGTACAGGAAGTGCTGTCATTTCTGCATACCATTTAATGGCAAATTTTGAGAAATTACAAAAGCTCACTTTAGAAATTCCGTACCTGGTGGATGGTACATTTCTAGAAAAGGTAAAAATATATTTTTACATTAAAACTTCGACTTAAATCCATATGTTAATTGCCAATCAACCAGGAAACTGTAAATCACAAAACGATGCTTTGGATTGAAAGTCGAAGCTTAAGTGATAGAGTCTAAATTTTAGTTTTCGACAGCTTTGGTGCTTGAAAATTTCATGGAAAATTATTAAGTATTAGATTATTATTAGGTATTATCAATTCTGTAATTGCTTTATTATTTCTTATTAATAGGACTAAAGGAGTGTTTAATAAACCCTGTTATTAAAGCTTATGTCTACTGGCTATTTATCTACACATACCTCCTATGTTTTCAAAGTGTATTCCTTCTAGTTGCAAATTATGATGCTTTAATTTCTTTATTATTTGAAGGCCATTTAACATAGTAGATTTGAAATGACACATTGCCTCTAAGCATTTCAATTGATTTCTTCGTTTTTTCTCCGTTTTCTTATATTTTTTTGTAACTAATATTTTACTATGTAGGAATCCAGATTCTAAAAATCTTTATACATAACGTTAACATATCTCTTAATTCATCTTCAATTTATTTTTCATAATTGGGATAACGTAGGAGGTCTTTTTTATTATTCAAATTTCTCTTGTAAATACTTATTATACTCATTATAACTGTACTGGACCTTTGAATCTAAAATTCCATAACGAAGACTATATTTTATTACATAAAAACATGAATACATTCACCTAATTATTTTACCACCAAACGATCACAATTTTCGAAATTTTTGAAAACGTGACAAAAAAGGGTTTCTTATCCATAATATATTTCATTTCTCTTTTTTAACCCCACATATGAACCGTTAGTTATTTTTCCAATGTATGTATTTGAGTTGAATATAATTTTTATAATATTTTAGGTATTTCGTACGTGTGACCGATTAGAGTACATGAGTTTAAAACTTACTGCTCCAAATGAACCTTTTATGATGAATTTATGTCGGTACATAGAAGATGCAGGAGCATTGAAACATTTCAGGTATTTATTAGTAGATAGTAGTTTTTACCTATTCAAGATGAAATATGTTTTTAAAACCAAAGTCCATGAACGTGTCGGCATTAATTTATAAAAGACATTTACCCAAATAGATGAATATGAGTAATTTTCTTTTATGCTACACCACTCTTTAAATAAATTGTATTTTTTTCTTAAATATTCACAGATTTTTGGAGCAATAAATCATTAGAAGCATTCTATGCTACGTCTTATATGTTTTGTGGTGTACTTAATTGAGAAATAATCTAAGAAATCGTCATTTCATTTTCTAGAAAAAGAATCTAAAATAACATCACAGTTTTCTAAAAATGGTTAATACTTTAATATAAATAATTTTCCTTACCATAGGTATAGTCGGAAGACCTCAATTTAAAGCTTTTATCAGATTTAATGCACGTAGAAATGTCAATCACTCACAGGCAACTTACAGGTACCTTTTATAGTATCTATGCACTCCATTCTATTATTTTCCAGTACCAATAATTATTCGGTATGCACTTTACTGAATTTTGTATGTTTCAATCTCTAATTAAAAAAAAACAGATTTAATATCCATTTATTATACCTACCTATATTTTTATAAGACTAGGTATAACTACATACAAGTTGCAACCTTTTTCTTTAAAGGCAATGCATCCAAAAATTTGATCACTCCTCAACAATTTTTTTGTATTAATATAAAGTTCTCATATTTTCAGGTTAGAATGTTTCAATTTAGCGATTGAAAAACCGTTTAACAGTTTGTGCAAAATACCCAGAAAAAAACTACAAAGAATGTTTATACAATGCCATCAACTCAAGTACTCCAATGAAATGGAAGCTCAAGAAATTTTTTCAGTTTTCTTAGAAGATAATCCCCAGCTAATATTTTTCGCCTTAGTGTCCAGTCAATCAACAGTAAAACAAATTAATGATATACAAAAGATTTTTCATAAATTTAAAGAAGGAAATCCTGCCAAAATATTTTATGTTAAAAAAGACGTTAACGCATTTACTGGCACATTTCCAGTACCTCCTGCTCACCATGATATTATTTTTAATCGAAGTCGAGTATCTGTGATAGATTTTGATCAGTTTTAATATAAAATGGCTTAGGAGTAGCCTTGATTCGCTGGTTAAAATTCAAGAACTTCACTGTATCAGATTTTACTGTCCAAAGTATTGACTAGAGATAAAAAAAAACAATAAATAAATTAAATTCACTGAAATATTTCTTCATAATTTATTTTCTTGTTTCCGTTTGCTGGGTATTTTATTTTTCTTAATATTACTAATTAGTAGAAGTGATTGAGTTAAAAAGGTGTAAAAACCTTAAAATAAGTTTAAATTGCTAAAATTAGATACAATTATTTTATCAATTTTTTATTGATAATTTCATGAGTCAAGTGAATAAAGGTGATAAAAGATTGTCTACGTTTTTTTCTAATAAATACCCTAGCCTGGGTTATATACCAGAAGCATGGAAAAGGGCATTAATAATCTTCATTTCAAAAGCTGCAAAAAGGGACACAACGAACCCAAAATCCTTCAGACCAATTAGTCTAACATCGTTTGTGCTTAAAACGATGGACAAACCTATTGACAATTAGATTAGAACGGAAATCCTATGGAGACTTTCTCTCCACCTGCATCAGTATGCTTACCGGGCAGGCAGATCCATGGCAGATATACGGAGACTGCACTGGTACAACTGACAGAGGATATCCGAGTTGCTCTAGAGTCTAGACAACCAAGAAACCGCAGTATGCGCAATTTCAGATAAAGGAGTCTCTTCGTGAGGCTGTCGAAAGAGCGTTAAATAGAAAAGGTGTCGACAATACAACATCCTACTGGATGTCGGAACTGCTCACAACTAGAGTAGTAGAGACGAGCAGAGGTCTATTATCGTCAAGGCAAACTAGGCACATACATAGGAGCACGCGGGCAGAATTGTAAAATGTAATAAAAGTACACGAAAAAGATCGAGTGTCATATTTAAAAAGTGATGATTCGGAATCTTCTGATGGAACTCATAGTGCACCTGCTGCCGATCCTCTGCAATGTGAAATTCCTGCTACTAGATACTAGATTTGCCCGTGTCTGCCGCCTAATCCGCCAGCAGTAGAAGTTGTGGGGCAGTCGCAGACTGTTTATCAATAACGAAACACAAGAGTATATTGCAATGAATGGCTTCAATCAAAATATTAACGTAGATTTTTGATTGCGAATAGGTATATGAAGGTAACATTTCACGAAAAAAATTTCCAAAAACATTTATTGAAATAAGAAAAATGTCAATGGAAATGGTTTATTTACTCGGCATGCACAGAGAAAGTTTTTTGTGCACCTTGTCGATTATTCGATGGTGGAACTAATTTTGATTGGTTTTGATGATTGGAAGAAATGTATCAAACATATTAGAAAGCCACGAAAATATGTGTTTATGTGTTTTAACCTCACAACAAAGATCCAACATTTTTGGTTGTGTTGATCATAAACTCGTCGCCCAATTTCTAGAAGAGTTGACTTATTGGCGTGAAATCTTGCAACGAGTGGTTGCCTTTGTAGTCTTTAGCTTCACGTTGTTTACCTTTTAGGAGACATAACGATGACGATTGTGAAGCTGCATTCAATTGAAGTAACCTCTACCACACAAGTAGTAACGCCAATTATTACAGTCATACCTTTTTTACTAGGTGCTAAAGTTATTTTTAATATAGGCGCGCCGATGAGCTGCTTGCCTACGGCGGTACTCTCAACGTTTAATCCGCCTCTGGAGACGAGGACAAGCACAGACATTGTCTTTAACTGTAGAACCAGGGGATGTCCGCAGAGATTAGTAGCATCATTAGAACAATGGTCATCTAACTGTGGATTCCAGGACACAATGGAATAGAAGGAAATTAAATATCATATGAGCTAGCAATGAGGGAGACAAAGCTGAAGATGTCATATAATTTCTGCAGTTGACCTTTCCTCAATTTTTTTTTTAATTTGTGATATCCCACCTTGAATGAAGTAGCGGTAATGAAGATTCGGAGACCCTGCGCTAAATTTTGATGGGTTATCCAAACAAGCGGTAATAAAATCCTGATTTATCAGAATTTTACCAAAAATGCTACATTCGCATGGAAAATGTTCTGATATATTGATACCTACCTAGGAAATATTCTCTTTCTGGGTTAACTGAAGAAAAATTAAGCATCGGGTCATATTTGCTTTCCAAATGGGGTATCATTTCATCTTGGCATAATATATTTATATTATGAAATATTGTTCAAACAAAAGTAAAATAAAAAAGACACGTGAAATCATCTCCTTTTTCGATTATATATAACAGGCCATGTAGGCATAACATAAGTTTTATTAACTTAATTGCTGGAGTTCGGTCCCGGCATTTATCACTGATACAGATGAATTGTCAGCTCTTGACAAATTAATATTTAAACAGTGGTCTATCGTGTTTTAAAACATATACTGCATTTAATATACAACATATTAGTGTTCTTAACCATATAGTTAAGTACGTTTTTCGATATCCAAACGTAAACATCAATTTGAATCACCTAACCTGCAAGTTTCTTTTGGAACTATCTACTTTTATCAATATCGATATGTTCGACGAAACTCGAAGAACAGGTCCGGACAGTCATGAGTGAAAATTCGTACAAAAATATGAATATGTCAACACCATCTACTGGGACTTCTGACTACAGGGGTTCTCAGAATAATAGGTACCTTAAAAACTTACTCAGATGTAACTTCTCAATAACAGAGTAATGCAGTTTTCAGTGAGTGCGGATATTAAGTCAATAATTCAATCTAAAGTAAACAGTGTCTATGAATCTGAATGGAAAATAGCGGGAACCAAACTTAACGAGTTAAAAGGACTATTAAACCGTGGTCAGTTCTACCAAAAAATCGTCGCGATCAAGTGCTACTGACACGGCTACGTTTAGGTCATACCCGGCTAACTCACAGTTATCTATTTGACAAAGGTCCCGAACCAAAATGTAATTATTGTGACTCAAAACTAACTATCAAGCACCTACTTGTTGAATGTCCCCAACTAACACAACAGCGACAACTGACACAACTCTCCAACAATGGATTATCTGATGTATAAGGAACCAACTGCAATTTACGAAGCCTGAAGACATTTCTTAAATTAATAAATGTTATAAATTCTTTATAAAATACCAAATGTGTAAATATGTATACACGAGATATCGCTAATGACCCCTCGTGGTCGATACGCTATAATAATAATAAAAAAAAACCTTAATTGCTACTCTCTGCATGATGAGCCCTCTATGTATCTTCATATATGTTGCGACCTTACTACTCTTGATATCGGGTGTTTTCATATAATTTTATCAGCTTCTAATTTGTTCTTCTGATCAAGATATCTTTTAGTTTTCCCCCATATATTATTCTATGTATTGTAATGTTTTTCTTATTTATTTAAACAGTTTTTACCGTGGGATAAAATTATACACTCACTATTGCTAATTACTACTGATTTATTAAAGAAACACTCACACACTATAATAAACTTAATTTATATACACACTACTTAATGTCTACTAATTTATTTACACTCGGTATAATAATTGTCCTAATTTATCTTCAACACTATTTATATTCACTTTCTGTTCACTCACTGTATACTGAACTGTTTACCGATTCACTGTATCCTGAACAACTCCCCGATTCACTCGAAAACCCGCTATATATACCTAGTCCCTCAAATCTCTAGACCTTTCGCGATAAACCATTGTATGGCCTGGTACATTTCCAGAACAGTCTGGATATTACCTGCGAAAGAACCTTTCTAGAAAGATCGCAGTCATCGTTTGCGACAGGACCGGCTTCGGAATTAGTGAGTTCGTAACATTGCCCCCTCCTTAATAGTAAGTTCCTCCTGGAACTCTTGTGTAGCCGGGACTGGATGTTTAAATCGGCAACTGGATCCATTCCTACACTTTCCGGTCGTATGGAAATAACAGGGTACTGTCTTCATCGGATACTGATTACGTGGGGAATAGCTGCAGATTAAAATGTGGACATCGGTATCTTCAAAGATCACTTACACCATATTCCTAATGACTCGCCAATCCAACTGGTTGCTCTCTATCTTAGGCATCGCTAGTTTCTTCACGTTGGATTCCAGCACGTGGTCTCGAAGACTTCGTAGCGCTTCCCACACATTCCGGTAGGTGGATCGATCCTCAAATTCGTCCTTTGTTACGAGATAGAAGATGTGTCGTGAGTTGTGTTTGAGTTTCAGTGTCTTGCCAGGGGTTGGAATCTGTTCTGAAAGTTTTTCTGATTGTCCAAACTTCTTTCGAAAGACGAATGCTAAACCTCGTGCATTTTTGATATTGGCTGGGATGTTGTGTGCCAGTGAATAGTCTTCCGAGAGCGTGAACAAATCTTGTCGTTGCTCTGTAGTAACTCCAAATCTAGCTATACCGGTACCTCCATATGCGCCCATAAATTCTTCGAAGGCGGGGTCAGGATCTTCCCGGATATGGTTTACTCCTTCTTCTTGGTCATGGTCTCCTTCGAATGGCGCTAGTCGATTTTGGTGGACTACTTTCGGTTTTCCATTGGGGATCTTACTTATGCGATAGATGACGTAGTTGATCTTCTTCTTGATTAAGTATGGACCCTCCCAAGATTTTTGTAGTTTTGGAGAAAAGCCCTTTCTCCTCGTCGAGTTGTGTAGCCATACTTTGTCCCCTTCTTTGAAACTGCCTTCTGTAGCCTGCGTATCGTACCGTTTTTCATTCTGTCGTTGGCAACTTGGAGATTCGTTCGAACCAATTCGTGTACATCGTCCATCCTTTTTCTCAACTGGATCTCGTAGTCTTCTCTCGCTAGATCTTCTCCAGGACGACAACCAAATTCCAGGTCACAAGGAAGCCTCATTTCGCGTCCAAATAGGATTTTCTCAGGTGTTTCGCCTGTGGACTCATTGATGGCAGATCGATACGCCAATGCAAATAGGGAAACGTACTGGTCCCAATCTCTCTGGTGGCTGGAAACTACTTTGGACAGGTATTTTCCAATGGTCCTGTTCATCCTTTCGACCATTCCGTCTGACTGTGGATGCAACGCCGTTGTCCTGGTCTTCTTCATTCCCAGCTTCTCACAAATATCCTGGAATACATGGCTTTCGAAATTCCTTCCCTGATCGCTGTGAACTTCCAAGGGCACTCCATATCGGCTAATGAATTCTTTTACCAATACATCCGCGACCGTTGTGGCCTCTTGATTCGGAATCGCGTAAACTTCTACCCATTTGGTAAAATAATCCATCACAACCAGAATGTATTTACCACCATTTTCTGTCGTCGGGAATGGTCCTGCGATATCTAATGCAATCCTTTCGAATGGGCTTCCAACATTGTATTGTTTCATGGGAGCCTTTCTCTTGCGATGTGGTCCATTACTCGTAGCACAATTCGTACACTTCTTACATCAGTCCTTCACATCGTCGGAGCTATTCATCCAATAAAACCTTTCACGGACTCGCTGAAGGGTTTTCTTCACTCCCAGATGACCTCCTGAATGACTGTCGTGTAACTTCCTCAGTACCTCAGCTACTCTCGATCTCGGGATAACTATTTGTCGTCTATTTTCGGAACCATAATCGTTTTCAAGGACTCGTTTCAACAGGCCTTCTTCTAGGACAAGGGAGTCCCACTGAGCCCAATATGCCTTCAGTGTTGGTGAAAATCTTGACACTTCTTGCCAGGTAGGTCGCCGGTTTTCTTGCTTCCATTGCCGGATCATCTTTAGGTGTGGATCATTCTCTTGATCTTCTCTGATCATGGTGGGTGACCATTCTTCATCGCTTACTGTAGTTCTTGAAACTGCAGCTTCCTTATACTCCACCTTGTTGCAGTGGGAACAGTCTGGTTGGCACGGTCGTCTAGACAGGGAGTCGGCATTTCGGTGACTCACACCAGCCCGATGCTCGATGTTGAAATCGTATTCTTGGAGTCGTTCAATCCATCTCGCGATCTGACCCTCGGGATTCTTGAACTGCATCAACCACTTGAGTGCTGCATGATCAGTCCGAAATAGAAATTTCTTCCCATAGAGATATTGATAGAAGTGTTCCACAGACTTCACTACCGCTAAAAGACTTCTCGTGACGCAGTAGTTCCGTTCTGGTTTGGAGAGGAATTTACTGAAATATCCCAGCACTCTTTCTTGGCCTCCTTGGATCTGTGAGGGTACTCCTCCAATTCCTACGTTGCTTGCATCAGTGTCAAGAATGAAGTCTCCTTCTGGTAACGGATATCCTAGTATCGGTGCCGTGGTTAAATGTCTCTTGAGGGTTTCAAAAGCAGTTTGACAGTCTTTATCCCAATGAAAAGTTCTTGTTTCTTCTGTGAGTCGAGTTAGTGGCTTGGCAATATCTCCAAAGTTCCTTATGAACCTTCGATAGTATGTGCAAAGTCCAAGAAAACTCCTGACTTGATGTTTGTCTGTTGGTTGCGGTCATTGCTTAATGGAAGCAATTTTCTCTTTATCTGCTGCCACTCCTTCGTTACTCACGACATGACCCAGATAGTTGACTCGGTTTTGGAATAACTGACATTTCTTCGGGTTTAAGATAAGCTGAGCAGCTTGAAGTCGTTTGAATACGTCTTGCAAATTCTTCAGGTGGTCCTCGAATGTCTTACCTAATACTACGATGTCGTCTAAATAGACCAGGCAAGTTTTCCAAGATAACCGGTGTTCCTTCTTCCATGATCCCCTGTAGCCGCGCTACTATCATGGTTTCGCTTCGTGCAGGAAGAACAGTATCTTCCTGTACAGCTGCCAACACCGTTCTGCTTTCATGTGGATGAAGGAATACTTCTTTGGAACCCACCTTGATGGTTCTGTTTTTAAAGTCTAACTGGAAACCATGTAAATTCATTACGTCCATTCCCAGAATCACGTCTTCTTCGATGTCAGCTACGATTACCGTATGCGTAAATCTTTTTTCACCAATTCCCAATTGGATTTGCGTCTCTCCATGAACATTGGCACTCTCCCCTGTTGCGGTCCTGAGTCGCAGCCTCGTTGGCAGAAGCTTCTTAGATTTTATTATCTCTGGCCGTATAATGGTTCTAGTTGCTCCAGTATCCACCAGCAGAGTGTATTTCTTGCCATTCACTTCGCCATCCACATATACACTGTCATTACGGCATCTGAGAGAGGCTATCAGTATGAGAGGGTCTTTGGAACGATCCTGGGTCGGTGCTGCCCCCTCGTGGCCGACCCATTCTAGTTTTTCCTGGGACTGGGGCTCTTGGTTTGCTGGAGTTCTGGGGCGCTTACACGAGCTGCGTACATGTCCTAGCTCGCCACAATTCCAGCATCTAATCTTCCTCGGCTTTCGTTCTACCATGCTCTTAATCAAGTTGACTAACTGGTCAAATTTATCTTCGTCGCCCTCTTCTTGAATGGTCCTAACTTTATATCCTGACGCCTTCTTGGCTGCTTCATATTCAAGAACAGCAGTCAATGCATCGACCAATAATTTGGGATGGGCTAAACGAAGCGTCCTCTGCATATCAGGGTCACGTAAGCCATCAATAAAGGCCTGGATGCCTAGACATTCCATCATGTTTTCTGGTGCCGATGGATAAGCAAATCGGACTAGTCGGGCAATATCCACTTCACACTCTTGAAGGGTTTCATCACGTCTCTGCTTTCGATTCTTCATCTGAGATTGGTACAAGTGTTCTAGATGTTCGTGACCATATCGCATGTCCAACCTCTTCTTCAGCTGCTCGAAGTCATCCGTTTCTTCAAGAGGTATCGTCTGAAGTACATCTAAAGCATCTCCCCGGAGAGAGATGGTCAAGTTCACTGCTTTCTCCCTGTCGGACCAATTATTCGCTCTAGCGGCTGCTTCAAACTGTTTAACATAGTTGGTCCACGACATTTTTCCGTCGAACGTTGGTGCCTTGACTCGAGCAAAACTGCCAATATCTTCTATCTTGGGGAGTGTTTCTGGCTTGCAGGATTTTATTTTCTCGATCTTCTTTTCTTCTGCTGGCATGTCTTGTGTTATTGAGTCTGCCATTTTCCTCTCTAACTCCTGGATTTTCTCTCCCATTGTTGTAATTTTAACCTCAATATCTGATTTTAGGGACGAAATTTTATGTTCGACTTTATTTTCGACAGCGGTAATGTCATTTTTTATCGACAAGATATCGGCAGAAATATCGTTCTTCATAGCAGAAATATCATTCTTCATGGTGGAAATCTTCTCGTCCATGGAGGAAATGTTAGCAGAAATCTTCTCGTCCATAGAGGAAATGTTAGCGGAAATTGACGAGATTAGGGTGGAGGACTCGTCATTGAATAAGAATGTTTCTGGATCCAAGTCTTCACTTTCCAGTGCTATTTTCAGTCTTTCAACGAATTCACTCTTCTTCCCGGACGTTTCCAACTCGCGATTTTCTAATTCTGCTTTTAGTTCCGTCACTTTCAGGTCACATAGTCTCTTAGCCATTTTTAAGTAATTATTTATTATATTACCTCACACCTGACACCATTGTAATGTTTTTCTTATTTATTTAAACAGTTTTTACCGTGGGATAAAATTATACACTCACTATGGCTAATTACTACTGATTTATTAAAGAAACACTTACACACTATAATAAACTTAATTTATATACACACTACTTAATGTCTACTAATTTATTTACACTCGGTATAATAATTGTCCTAATTTATCTTCAACACTATTTATATTCACTTTCTGTTCACTCACTGTATACTGAACTGTTTACCGATTCACTGTATCCTGAACAACTCCCCGATTCACTCGAAAACCCGCTATATATACCTAGTCCCTCAAATCTCTAGAACTTTCGCGATAAACCATTGTATGGCCTGGTACATTTCCAGAACAGTCTGGATATTACCTGCGAAAGAACCTTTCTAGAAAGATCGCATTCATCGTTTGCGACAGGACCGGCTTCGGAATTAGTGAGTTCGTAACAGTATTTTTCTCTCCATATATCTAGCAGTTTTCCCTTCTTTTTTGTTTTACTTGATACCCGTTTCGATTAAAATGTATTCAATAATGCTCCTACCCTTCTGTTCACTTTTGTTAATTTTATGTTGATTTTTTCTGACTTATCATTACTGATATGTTGATATTAGTTTCTAAACAGGTAGCTTATTTTCTTTGCATGTTTGATAGTGTATGCTTTATTGTCTAAAATACTCCAATAAGTCTAGTGATCATAAAATTCTGTAAACAATATTATTTTGCAAAATAATAGCCCTTTTACACTTCAAAATCCGACCTTCCCTTTGGGGTAACGTTTTTTTACAATTTATTATAAACAATTATTCTATTCTATTGTTGTTGAAGTTAAACTTATTTCGAGGTCAAAATCTCTCCAGACTGTGAAAAACATACTTATTAAACATAAGATTTTCTAAACAATATTAACACTAAGTCCAAAATCTTGTTAGTTAATTGCTTAACTATGTTTGAACGGAATGAATATGTTGATTTTCGAATACTGTTTTTATATTTTATGTTGTCAAAAAGGGGATATTTTTTGTTTAATAAAGTTTTATAATATTCAAAACCAATTACTGTATGTGGACATTTTTCGAAAAACGTAATGATATATTTTGAATTCTCTTAATATGAAAACTAATTAGTTCAAAAAGTTTTCTGCTATCCTGCATCCTCTAAATGTCATGATCCACAAATATAAAGTGTTCATTGTGTAATAAAATAGTTTAAAAAATTTTTATTCAAGTATAAATCAAGTTCAGTAGAAGTCAAGATGAAGTTCAATAAAAGTCACGCCTAAAATTATACCAACCCCATAATTAACTCTCGCAAGGTTAAGCAAATAATTAGCTGAAATAAATAAACATAATAAAGATTTTCTCTGGTAATATACTAATTTTTTAGGTCAGTCTGATGATACATGGTGTACGCGTGATTATCGTATTTCTATAGCTGACAAGATATGAATAGAATTTTTACGAAAATTTTATATACATGTACCTACAGTACGTCCAAAAAGTAACGCAAATAAACAGTAATGTAAAAAAATACCGAAACAGGTTGAATAATCTATTATACCTACTAGGTAAGGTAGATGAATAACTTTTGAGACATGCAGTTTTTTCAGTGAAACGCCATCTTGTTTTTGCGGGTTCCAAAAATGTATAACAAGTTCATTCAGGAGAAAAATGATCACATCACTAAACAATCACTAAACCTGATAATAAATTCAACTTAACGTTCCTGCCTGACTCGAGCTAAGGTCACGAGTATTGTCAGGTTTCTTAGCAGTGGCGGATTTGCCATAAGGCCCAGTAGGCCCGGGCCTAGGGCG
>CAJUYH010006567.1:27573-47380 GCA_910591685.1 Galerucella tenella | reverse complement strand
AGGGTATGTCCCACCTCTAGCCTACAGTACACAATACAATTTCCATTAGTTATCAACTTATCAGTGAGCAGCGATTTGAAGTGCGTGTGGGGTCATCAAGACCCCAAGGTGCCTTTTATGTAACATAATATAATTAGTAAAATTAGTAAAATTTAATTTCTAAAATTATTTTTGGTTTTTCTTATAATATGGGTGTTTAGTTTTATAAATAGAAAAAAAAAATTTCTCCTTTTTTTATTACTGGGGCATAATAAAAAGACTTGCATTTATTTTATTGGTAAAATTATACCTTAAGTTCAAAAATGTTTCTTAATTTTAAAGTTTACGTAAATAAAGTTACGTAGGTCAATAAAAAATATGATATAACAATTGGGGTCGCAGAGACCCCATGATGCCTTGTAATGCATTAAAAATTAAGGTGCCCACTGAAGGTTAATCATTACGTACGAATGTAGGATTGCCGAAAATTACAGGGGATTCAATTATGAATTTTTCAACTTACAATCCTTTAATTAAGTACCTGTAGCTCTTGAATTAATCACTTTAGACTCCAAGTGTGCTAGATACTTGGAATTGTTTTATCGGGAGGAACACAGGAAGGCACAAATATACAGGTTGGCCCATTAATAATTTTGAATGCGACGTCACTTGACCAAAAACAAATAACGTATTGGGTAACACAATAACAAAAAAATATGCAACATTTGCTCTAATTTACACCTCCAAAAGTATAATTATCTACTACTGCCCAATTCTGATATATTACTTGCCTTAATCGTCGTGGGACAACCTGTATATAACAGTAAGTTTCATTTAAAATAGTAATATGAGTAAATTCCTCATGGTAAGGGTCCGCACAGTCAATTCAATTCAACATTCTCATTGTATTTCTAGCATTTTTATTTATTTATAATTTTTACAGCTCTTGGAAAAACTCATCCAGATCCAAATTTTGTGAAACATATTGACAATATCGTAGTGCCTGTAGGTAAAGGAGTTAACCAAGCAGCTGCAGACAAATCACATCTGCTTTACAACGAATATATTGTATATGATGTTGCACAGGTTAATCTAAAATATCTAGTTAAGATGAAATTTTAAATTTTATACAATATGTATGTAAAGTTGAAATTTGTTGATAATAAGATTCATTATTTTTATACATATGTCACTCTTCTTTATATGATGTTAGTTATTATGGATATTTTCATTGCTGTTTTTTAAAAAGTTTGTCTGAAATAATAAGAATATATTTATAGGAAATAGGCATACCTACCATTGCTATGAATATTTCCTTTTTATGTAAAGTTTTGTTTTATATTTGTTAATGCAACTACACATAACTCAGCTACTTGAAATCTCTAATATTGAATTGTCAAAATAAATCAATTCCGAAACTTCACTATTGTCACTCACATTTTTTAATCGAAACCGCCACAAATATTTTTAATGGCGTTCTACAGATAAACCAGATTACATTTCAAACGCACATCCAATTTTATTAGGGGAATGGTTCAATTTGCTGCAAAATATACATTTTTTATTACATTACATATTCGGTATTGTTATATACGTGTATTTTTTAAAAGATACAATTATTTCAGACTAACCCCATATATATTAGTTGTATACCTACGTTTTGGTCATTGTCGACGCCCAATATTCGTTTTTTAAAGGTCATGTTGGCCCAAAATACTAGAAAGCCATGCTCTTGACAATTACCAACATTTTTTATATTTGTTTTTTTTTTTGTTTATATATAAAAAAAGATTTACCATTTGATGTAATTTTGTCTGATTTCTTCCTTGAAATGTTTACCTCCCGTTTATTTAGTAGGTAAGTAAGTAGTAAGTAGTAAGCAATAATACACTACCTAATAAATTCCAATTTTTAGCATAAAAATTTCATTATCAATTGTCAAATTAGATTTGTTAAGGACAATACTAAATTGATAAAAACTCTACGTAGTAGTGAAAAATTACCGTAATTTATTTTTCGCTACGAACTTTCGGGAGTTTTAGAGAATTTCGGGTAAACTTCAGCACCATTGAAATCTGCAACTTTTTTTGGAGAAATTATGATTACATTAAAGTTAATAGAAATTTAAACAAACTGGGTGATGCTTCAGGTTCAATAACACAAATAATTAGCACATAAATATTGATTCAACAACAAAACATTTAAAATATTGTTAAGGAAACCAACCAGTACTCATACTGGTTAAAAAAAAAGAACTAAAAAACGTCATTTATTATGTAGTATAAATTTGGTGAATATTATCAGATAATATAATAGCTATTTGTGTATCAAGAGCCGAAGGTAGTACTTCGGCAGTCGAGAGGGAAAGTTGCCGCGCGACGCGTCAGCGTCGTTGGATGCTTTAACATATTGGAAAATATGTTGTATTCTACTGTTTATATTAAAATAACCACTAGCTTTCTTTTAGGTATAAATAAAACTAGGCATGCGCTAAAGTTACTTTCTGTTTAAGAGCGCCAATAATGTCAAATTATGACAGCTCGCGGAAAACATCAACTTTTCAGTTGCTTTTCAAGGCACAAACGACGATAGTGGTTGTAAAATATAGTATATTAAAGTATAAGTGGATATTAAGGTCTTAAAAACACGCGCGATTTTTCGAGCACGACGGCGAATTAGAGCTCGAAATAGAGCAAGTGTTTTAAAGACCAGTTATCCAAGAATACTTTACGCTATTTTTTTATGGGTGCACTTTGAAATTATAAATACTGGTCTACAACTACTACAACAACAAGAAATGGAAATCATAGATGGAAATAAGAACTAAATGTCAAATGGTTGAATTCGTGATGTATATAATGTGTATACCTTGCGTTGTCATGGAAATGAGAAAAACATAAACTAATTTGTATTTTGATGGAAGTTCAACCTTATTGAGTTCTGTGAATGTCAATAGTATTAATTTAAATACCATTTCCAAAGATTTGAAAAATCGAAATATTAATATTTCAAACAATACCAACGGCCCTTATTATTTTAATTTATAAATTTGACATAAAGGGTTTCTTAGCGAGCTGCTGGTTAAAACCCAGCGGTTACTTGCGGTAACAGGCGGTTATTCACGTTTTAAAACAAAAGTGGGGGTTATAACCACTGCCAGTTACCCACCTATGGACTATGGTAACTGAAGTTATTAGCGCGGTCACTGATTTGACATTTCGGTATTTACCGTTCGTAGCAAAAAATTGATCGGTATTAACTTTTTATGACCAGTCACTCGCTAAAAAAACCTGTTCGAATAAAAATGTTGACGTTGATGTTGCTACGGTAACTTTAAAACACGCGCGTTTTTTAAACTTCGATTTAAACAAGCTGAGGCGTGCTTTAAATAGGTAAAATGGTTCTCCAATAAAAAAAATTAATTACATATTATAATCACCACACAACTCTACTATGATGCAACCAGCCATACACATGGCTATCAGATCTCTCATTGGTCGATGCCGTGTTTGATTTAGCCTCTTACTTGACAGCGACGTTAGGGTAGGTTGTTTGTGGTTAGGGTGATTTGTGAGTGGTAATTGGTTGTCTCTGGTTTTGGTTTGGAGCCTAGCATCTATGGCTGTATGGCTAGCTTCTCACTTATTATTATTTTTATATTAATGGGAATGGGCTTTAGTGAATCCATGTTATTAAAAAGAATGGTTCATACAAAGTGTAGGAGTGTTCTATACCCTTTTAGTGATGTAAAGCGATTTCAAATCAAAGATGAGCAAGTGCCTTGGTCTGTTAATGTCACTGACTATAATCCTCCAGAATATAACTCGAAGGTTCTTATTAACAAACCTTGGGCAGATCTACCAATTGCAGACAGTACTTTCAAACCTAAATGGAATGAAGTCGATGGAGATATAAATAGGAAAAGTCACACAGGTAATTTTGTATTTCATAAATTCTTGGATTTTGCCAATAAATGATTTTCGTTTAGGTGCTTATAACATTGTTAATGGAAGACCACTAAATCCAGAAGGTAGAACTGGGGTTAAAGGAAGAGGCATTTTAGGGAAATGGGGACCTAATCATGCTGCTGATCCTATTGTAACAAGATGGAAGATGAATGGCAAACAAAAAGTTTTTAGTAATACCACAAATTTGCCCATTTTACAGTTTTGTGCAATACAGAGACATGATTGTAAACAATGGGCTATACCTGGAGGAATGGTAAACGCCGGAGAAAAGGTGTGAACAATGTAAAATTTCATTTGGTATATTATGAGGTTGGTTATTCAAGTAATTTTTAGTTTGACTTAATTCACTTTCTAATGAGTTTCTTATCAGAATATCATTAACACAGTAAATATTTTCCAAACTTACAGGAAATAGTCAAAAGAACTTATTAAATGATACAAAAATATATGATAGAAATAATTCAAAAAACTAGTTTTATAACGACCTAGTAAGAGATGTGCTAGTAATTTGTATATACACAATAAAAAGTGATAGTAGTTGCAGATATAATATGTAGTGTAGAACGTAGATGTGAAGAATCCTATAAAGCTAAATTAATTCTCAAGCTCATTCTACACTCAATTCGAAATATTTTTTGTAGGTTAGTGAAACAGTACAAAGGGAATTCCGAGAAGAAGCTTTGAACAGTCTACAAGTATCAAAAGAACAAGCTGAAGCTGATGAAAATATGATAAAGAATTTTTTCAAAGACGGAATTGTTATTTACGAGGGTTATGTGGATGACCCAAGAAATACTGATAATGCTTGGATGGAAACAGTAGCTTATAATTTTCATGATGAAGATGGCTCTCATGTTGGAAAGTTCAATTTAACTGCAGGAGACGACGCACAGAATGTTCAATGGATGGATATTGATAGACAAATTGATTTATATGCTAGTCATTCCGATTTCATTAAGGCAGTTGTGGATAGATTGAAAAGTCATTGGTAATAACAACAGCAAAGCTATTCTTCTAATCATACGTCTATTTATTACATAAAAATCTTATTTTTTCAATTTAACTCCATAACCCTACAGCTTAAATATTTTCATAAAAACACGTTCTATGTTGAATAAATTATGTATTTAATGTATACTGTATTGTTAATTAATCCAAAAGTTTCTATTAGAAAAAATAAAAATTACAATAAAAGTTACACACAAATTGAAACATTTCAAGGGTAAAAATTAGAATTTTGTCTAGAAAGATTAATTACTTCAAAATGTGGTGTATGGTTACATAAAAATAGCCATTCAACATTATTTTTAATTGACATTTTATCAAATTGTTAACCATTTAACAATAAAACATCTCTCTCATGTCATAAACAAAAAAAAAACAGATATTATGTTTGTATAATTTATTACTTTTACTTACAAAATAGCATTTAAAATTAATTTATTCACAAGTTAAATTAAACACCTCGATAAGTAGTGTATCCGAATGGACCAAGTAGCAGTGGAATATGATGACAATCAGTAAATAAGTTTGCATCAAATACAATCTGTAACAAAAATATAAAACCATAATCATATTGATCTAAAAACAAACATTTTGCTATCCATATATGAAATGATTTAAAAACACCAAAAACCTTGTTTATAAACTACCTCAATAAAGGGGTACATTGTATCCTGCTTCTTAGCTTCAAAATACCTATCAACATCATAGTGCAATTTGTATCTTCCTGTAGTAAAATCAGTTCTGTCAATAAATTGAAAACATTTTCCGGTTGAATTAGTCATTCCTTCATTTATAAAAGTCCATCTGCCATCTATGAGCTTATACAAACTCACTTGCAGACCAGAAATTGGTTTTCCTTTTGTCATATCAGTGACTTGAGTAGATATTGGTGGCTTATCAGCATTGGGTTTTTCAGATTCCTGAAATATGTGATTATTTTATTCTGCCTAATAAATGAGTTGCAATAAAAGTAGTTACTATTTCTACAACTCCTTCTGACAAGCTATTTTTCAATTGAGATGTTTCATTTTCTTCATACTCTTCATCTTCATTGTCCATTTCAGTGTCTTCATCATTAGATAATTCCCTATCATCTTCATTTTCTGTTGTCTCATCCTTAACATTCAATACTTTATTCTAAAAATGAAGGATTTAAACAAATGATAATAAAAAGATAGATTGGTTCACCTTTCGCACATTATGCATTTGAGCAGCTTTTTGATGTCTAATAGTACATATATGTTTCAAAAGACTAAGTCTATGTGCATGTAAATTTTTATGGCAATACATACAAAATGCTCTGGTAGGTTCGCCTTCTACTCCTCTAAGCCATCCTGTTGAAGAACAAAAATATTTTTAGTGGTGAAAGGGTTCTGTATTTTTAGCACCCATTGAAGCAGAATTTATGTAAGTACACAAAAATAAATAAAATTACCTTTAAATTCAGGCATTTGTTCCCAAGCCGGGCGATAAGTTTGTTTGTAATATTTTCCTTTTGAATGAACATTAACATTGGATGAAGACTGTATTAGTTGAACTGGAATTATTTGAATTTCTGTTTCGTGGTCCCCTCTATTTATTTTCAAAAGATCTTCACTGTCATGTTCAATTTCTACAACACCAACTCCATCGGTTTCCATTATTTACCGCCAATAAAATTAAAAATTACTAGAATTCAACAAACACTACAGAAAATACACTGGGATTTTAGTTTTTCAACCAACACAAGTTGTAAGTTTTGGAAATGGATAATTACAAGATGGCGATTCAACTCATTGGCCCATCCGTGGGCCCATCCATAGATAAAGCATCTCTACAAGTTCTATGGCAGTTATTCTCACGATGGTTTGCGACTCCAAATATTCATGGGTAAAAGCAGTGGCTATGTGGTTTCAAATAATTTTCAAATGCAATGAAAATAGATCTTTCTTTTGTTTCGACCTTCTGAGACTATGGATGGACTCTAACGCACCATAGAGAAATAATAATTGTATTCTGTATTCTGTCTATGCTGCCGGTAGCTTTCTACATTATTACTTTAACTCCAGTCACAGAGTACATGTACTCTGTGCTCCAGTCGTCAGTAGGTTATCTGTGGTCAGCAGTGGTAAGTTTCACTCTGTATACAAGACTTTTTATACCCAGGCTTATTACTATGAAATATATTGAAAGTTTTTGTTAAAAAATCATTGGCAGTAGACGTGTGAATAGAGTGTATAGTAGTGTGCACTGTGCTAATCATGCAAGCACATACAAGGTCTGTTCTCACAAGCATCACAGACAGACAGTCTTTGACAATCGGGATTCGGCGCAAAGACCCTAAAGTGTTCTTGGGAGAATATTGCGCCGAATCCGGATTTTCAAAGACTGTCTGTGATGCTTGTGAGAACAGACCTACAATCGCCTCTCGTGTATTTTTGTGGTCCTAGCTTCTTTCTTTGACAGCTGTCATTAATGTGACAGATAGGAGAGGTTCAGTTCAAATCAATAAATATATACCAATTTATACCAATTTATTTACGTATTTGTTAGAAGGAAAAGTAAATACCCGTACATAATATCATTTGAATTCATTATTCGAAATGGCTGAACTACAAAATCCATTGCCTCCTGGATGGGACTGTAGAAAAGACGCTGGCACAGGGAAATTGTAAGGTCATTTTAATTTAAGTTTAATGTGAATATAATTCTATTAAATACGTTTGCAGTTATTACATCAATCATTACACGAAAACTACAACATGGGAAGACCCAAGAGCAAAGCACAGAGTGCTACATCATAGTCAGAAATATTCCACTAGTACTCAGAATGACTATATACCAATGCAGGTGATTGTTCATGTTTACATTTTGATACTTGTATATACTATTTTAATCGTTGCCTCTTATCACATGCTGCTGGAATTCGTTATTGTTAAATTTGTAGCACGGAACCCCAGAATCACGAAGGAATTATGTGTACCCTTGCCAGAATTCTCCTATACCAGCATTTCAAATACCAACACACATGAGCCCTAAGGGTGTTCCTTTACAGGTATTATTCAGTTGTGCATGATAGAATCTCTACTCCATTCAAGTACTTTAAAATCAAAGTTTTGTTAGTTTGTACAGTTGTTTAGAATGTGAAATTGTTGCAAATTATATTCAGTACTGACTGTAAAGAAGAATAGAGCTTGTAAATATAAGTGAATCTATATCATATGAATTTTCATTATTATATTCTTTATATTGTATTTTTTATTTATTATGGAGTGGAGAGAATGTGGTTTTGTGAACTGTAGGTTTGTAAATAACTTTACATTTTTGTCCATTTATTGTATATAAATAAAATGGCTTACTTAGTCAGACAAGTGAATTGCATGATTATTTTTAACCAGTGTTCATTTATTAATAATCTTCTAAATATTATGCAATTTTTTTTATTTACATAAATAGTTATAATGGAGGTATAATAAGGATAAATAATGAAGAGAAGACATTAAAAAGTAATGAATTTAATTCACTTAACACCTTTTTTGGGCACAACCTAGTACATTTCACATTCATGCACCTAGTGTTGGTCATAAACATCACTGCTTATTATGTAACATTTTAAAGCTATATATTTTTAGGACATGAAACCTAAAATGAGTCCATTGACAGTAAGATCTTCCAAGGTTCAGGATAGTTCCTTAAGCTCAGCAGATTCAGATGAACTAACTGCTGCTAAAATTTCTGGAATGTTTCCCACTGTACCAGAAACACACATTAAAATGCTGTTGAAAAAGTAAGCTGCTAATAATTTTGTTTAAGAATATAATATTTGAAATATATCAATTTTATTCAGAATTCAAAATCAACTGTTGGTTTTAATGGTGGAAAAATATTTATGTCTATTTATACCGAAGTTTTCTAAAAGCATTGCACATTAATGCTTTGTAAATTGGCATATTTTGGCTTTTCTTCATCTTACTAAAAATAATGTTTATGCTTTTCCATTTCTAATACCTTTTCATGGCATGTTTTGCAATAGATGAAAAATCAGTTTTTATTTTACCATTTTTCTTTCAGTTTAAGTGGCATGGGAATAATACTTGCAATAAGACATTGCATTTTTTTATTTCATTTTAGAAAAAATTAGTTTATTTTAGAGTTGTCATGCAATGGAGCTTGGATCAGAAACTTGTGAATTTTTATATACTTATTAGTTATTAATGATATTGTAATACAATCACCATTAACATAGTCAATTGATTGTCTCTTACTTGAGGTAAACTTAATCAAAGCTTGTACAACAATGTAAGCTTGGAGTGTTTTAAAATGAATGAAGCTGCAACCTTATCTTTCACAAAAGGTGCAATATGTCTTGGGTACTGACTATGAACCTTAAACAGAATTCTGTGACTCATTTAATCGACAAAGAAGGCGGGATAGAGATTCGAAAAGTTAATAATATACAGGTTGTTACTTTTAAAATACCAAAGTTGTGATTCACTTTTGGTATTACTGGAAGTTACATGTATATCAAAATACTTTCCATAAATTCGCCATAGCTTATTCTCCATTTATGTCTGTACCTTGTTTTTAAACTAAGAGGAGCGATTTGAATTTAAGTTGGCATTTCTGCTTGTTTTTTCTTCTTAATAATATAATTTTCCAAGTAAAATTTTATTGTGAATATTTCTACATCAAGTTTTACATTAGAGTGCATTATTATGGTATTTTTCGATATTATTTATAATCCAATTTGACATAACCTTACATTTTGTTCACAGTAATGTGACATTTCGTTACAACTTTCGCGATGGCCTGTGGCCAATGATGATTCAAATTGTAGACTTGCATTGAAATCTCATTGGACACGACACCTGAGATCATTATAATACGTATGTCACGTAACTGTCTATTAGTTTGAAAAGTTTGAACACGACCCTTTCGGAAGACCCATCTATATAGTAACTTTTAGTGGTGTAAGTGAGGTTTCTTAAAATGCTCCTCCTAGTTTAAAAACAAGGTATAGAGTATAAATCAATTTGTCTACCAATATCCATCCATTCAACTTTCTGTGCATAGTCTCTTGTGGCAAATATTGAATATTTTAAATGCCATTATTCAGGTTTGTGATTTTCACTCACCACTTCTACTGATTTATTTATGGAAAGGAGAAAGCCACCTGGGCAAAAAAAAATAAGTATGGAAATTTAAAAATTCTCCAATACAAGGTCCATTGTATGACAGCCAGTTAAACAGTAGATCAAAATACTGAACACTAATTCTTTATACTGATTGTATCTGTTGCCAATATATGCCTAAAAGACTTTTGAGCAAACTGAAAAAAAAATAAACTTATTATGTACAACTTTATTTCTTATAAAAATGTATTTATATATTACACCAATGAAGGTATCAAATTTTGTGTAGTATGCAAAAAAGTTTGCTGGAAAGTTCTACTAAATATCATGGCTTTTGTTTTTTTCCCATTTCTAGGTATCACAGTCGCGAGGCTCTCGTAATAAGCGCTTTGCAAGTGGAAAAGTATCCAATAACGACGCCTGGTCCTTTTGCGACTCCTCCTCCCCAACGCAACATCTACGCTACCCCTCCACTGGGGTTCCGCGTTAATTCTAGAGGAGGCAGCCCTGTTTACAGGCCAGGATCAACGGGTTCTCCCGCGCCTGCTGGCTTTCGTAATTCTCCTAGACCGCACTCGTCGCCAAAATTAAAATTAAGGTCTTTCAGTTCTATGCTCTAGATTAAGTTATTCAAGAATGTTATTTATTTGTATGATATGCCTAGTTTAGCAAAAAAAAGACCTAATTATGTCTTCAAAATGTGTCATAAGTTGCGTCTCCAAATATATGTATAAACAGGAAAATCTGTGTGCACTCTTCTGAAAAATGGGGCGGATAAGGAAGAATTTAGCCAAGGTATTAATGTAGAATGTGTAAGATGGTTTCGAAAGTCCTAGTGGGAGCTCATTAATTAACAGTAAAAAACATTTTAATGACTAAACAGCCTAATGTGGACGCCAAAGTAGAAAAAAAATTATGGATTCTCCACCTAACGTGTTAGATTTCGAACCAAACTGATTTTGGTATCATTTTATTTATTTTTCATTCAAAAAACTTGATGAATATATCATTTCCACTTATTATATTATGAATTGCTTCAAATTATATCAACATACAACCAACATTCTTGAATATCTTTTGAAGATGTGTAGGATATACCTGTAACAAATGGTAGTTTCCCTGACATACCTGCATGTTGCTTGTTCCATCATATGCTTGCTTTTATATTTAGTCGTTAAGTTGTTGAATAGTTTAACAAAATCGAAGAAATTACACTAAATATTCCAATTTTTCCAAGATTCTTCCCTTGGTTAGGGCCAGCTACAGTATCTACTTTAGTTGAAAGTTCATATTTTTTTATATATGGTAACTATAAGGCAATAGTACTACAACCTGTTGGCTTATTGTACGAGTGTTTTGGAGTGTTCATCCACTTTGGTCTATGTTGGATTTGTTCCCATTTTTGTTTTGGTTCTCAAACCACTTTCTTTTTGGCTAAATCCCTTCTTGTGAGTTCATCAGCTTTTCGTTATGTTTTGCATTATTTTGTCTATCTCCGAAATTAAATATAATATGCGATTACCTTCTAAATAAAACCTACTTTAATTTCTTCGAATTTGTAGCTTTGTTTTAAGTTGTGCTGTATTGTATTATTTATTATTTACAACACCTTAATATTGAAATATAAAAATCTTGACACAACACATGATGCTAATAGTAAACAGTTGCAGGTACATGAAATCAATTTTTCCAAAAGCAGACGAAATGATTATTTTAGAAGTTCTTCAAAATAACGACAGCAACATCCAAAAAACGTCTGAAATTCTCAAAGACATGGGATACGTTAGAAAAGACACAACGAAGATTGCCCAACAGAAACTCGAAGCGAAAAAAGAAGAAGAAAGAAGAGAAGAACTAGAAATCGCCGCTGCAAGTGTACAACCACAAATTAAAACTAGCGAAGATAAGAAAAGAGGTGAGTACGATTTTATTTGAGCATATTATTTTTTAGAAATTTTTGTTCCAATATTACTTTTTCGATCTTCAAATGTTTATAACTTTATAAATTATGCATTTTACGAAAAAGTTGCAAGGTATAGTTATTTTCACAATCTAAGAAATTGACCTGACCCGAGATAATGACATGTAAGTTTTATTCGGGATTTTGTTTGTGGACAGTCCGTAAACCATTCTGGAATTGCGCAGAACTAGCTGCGTACTTTATTCAGTCCTAAGAACTATTTTCGGACCGTTTACAATTGAACGGAGTTTGAAAAAACCCGAACATCCCGCATGGTCTACAGAAACCTAATTAAATTGACAATTTATTGATGATAACTCGTCATCATCACTGTATTGAGAGTCTCTTCGACAAAGTTTTGGAACTTTAGTTCCTTACGTTAGGTTGGAGCGTTGAGTGAAAAAATATAAAGAGACGCAGGGTTCATTCAATATAGCGTATTCGTATTGTAGTATCATCCCACTCTCATCCTACCTCTATCCGTACCGCGACCCCCTACATACATCGTGCTTGTACGGTAGTGTCGCCACATGGCACTTACGAAAAGCTTTTATATCTTATTTTGAAACAAGTCGAAGTCGAGCTTGCTGGTACAGATTAATTTTGGATTTCAACGTTTGGATTTAGAGCTTGTAGGTAGGTACCTAAGTATATTCGTTCTTTTTTGCTACATTAAGAATTAATAAAGGTGAATTCTATGTGATTATGTGATATAACAATATCATTATTCAAAAAGGTGTGATCGAACGAAAATGCCTGACAGACAATAAGCAAATGAGGGCCAAAAATGTTTGTTTTTCAAATTTAATTTACAAAAAATTTGAAAAACCGGTCGGAGCTCTCAAAAAACGTACCTACTCCTTTTTAAATGAATGATTAAACTAAATGAGTTGTTTTTGATGATTACATGAATAGTAGGTATACATTGTACCTATGGATTAAAATTATTATTAATTAAGCGGAAAATTTATATCAGATTCAATTTTGCAAATGCAAACCGTTGGGTTCCGTTTTTAATAATAATAATCAAAAACTCTTATATTCTTATAGCGAGCGAGCGCAGAAGCGCAAATCTAGCGAGTGGGAAAAGTGATTTGCGTACAAGTTGTACACAATATTTTTTCTACAACCACATTTATTAATGAAATAAATAAAGTAATTTATATAGGTATTTTATTTAAACTTTGAACATAAAGAACTTACAATATGAAAATAAATAGAAACATCAGTTGAATGTATAATTGATTGTAAAATTTGACCAATTTTGTATTGAAACCTGAGGTAACAAATTTTCGGTTACAGCTCGAGTCATTTCGATAATATCTGGATGAGTATTCTCAATGTCCGAATTGGACAACTCAAAAGATAAATTATTTTAAATTATTTTGATCTATAGGTTCATAATTCCTAAAATTGTCCTTAATGGGTTAATGTTTTTATAATTAATAAATTGAAATAAACAATGAAAGGAATAGTTTACTAGAAGAATTTCACTTTAGGTTGAATTGTCAAAAAAATTTGACAGTTCATAGGTAGCTTTGTTTGACATTACGGTGCGGAAAAGTACCATAGCGTGTACTTTTCGCATTACTTTTCCAACGGTTATCAAACGAATTAGGAAAAGGCCTGCTTTGCGTATACAAATTTGTTTAGAAAAGCGTGTTTTGCATAGTGGTTGTAGGAAAAGTTGTTTAGAATTGAGACCTAGTTTTGTGATTTTAATTTCTTGAAAAATATTCAATTTTGGCTAGATACATCAGTTTTAGTTAATTGAAAAATCATGTTTCATTTGAAATTAAGAGAAGGAAATAACAAATCTAAATGATTCGCGCACTAGATACAAAAATAGCTATCAAATATACATAAAGAAAACAAACCGGTAGGTAGCTAATATGAAACACACAAATACAGTTGACAGAAGCAAACGTGAGCCCTGGTGGGCGTGTTCATGTCGCTGTAGTTGTATTTTTGTAGTAACAATTCGATATTTTGAATCGATAACCAAATATCGATACCATAAATGTCAACTGTTAAGAGATATGTAAACAAAGTCAAACTTGCTAAAAATGTAACTCTAAATATTAATAAAAAAATTTATATGAACTGCTTACAGGCCCAGTGGAAACGTAGTAACACAAAGGTATTTTCCAGTTATGGAGTAAACCACGTATTAGAAAGACCAGCCCTGTATTTGCTAATTTGGCACATCCTCCCAGAGATCCCAAATTCTCGTATCCTTCAATATTATCTCGCAATCGATTATATTCCAGCTGAGGTTTCAATTTAATTTCATCAAACATCACTACGATTTTTTTCTCTTGGTCCGTCATAGTTTTCGCATTCAGTGATAATTTCTTGATTAAAGGAGTATCCAATCCGGGCATTAAACTACACACTTTTAGCCAACTTTGTATTGTTCTTACAGATGGTAGAATGAATTTTAGGGAATAAAGCATAAACTTATAAGCTCCTGGTGACTTGTAGTACAGAGACATGGCTAATTGTTGTTCATGTTGTGACCATTTTGTATTTTTTTTGTGAAATAACTGCATGTTCACGAAAGTTTTTACAAAAGTACTCTTATGAATCAATAAATTAAGTAAAAATAAGGACGTGGATAAAGAAGTTTTCTTTTTAAGTCGATATGTTTGAGACCGCTTCGCACAAATTTTTTTTTCATGAAATTAACTTTGTGAGTTAATGTATTAATTTTTTTTTCAATAAATATTTCGTTGGAGACTCCATTTGTAATACGCGGTCGCTAAACTTGGAACTGACAAAGGAAGTTTCAGAACCAGGAGAGTTGGTTTTACCAGGAATGTTATAATCCAAATATTTTATATTACTAGCCATTTCCGACTCAGTATCAGAATTTGACCGTTTTCTGGCGTAGGTTTTTGAAGCTTCACCAATCCTTAATTCCTGTACATCACCAGCGGACGTTGATGGAAGAGGCTGTACTTTATCTGAAATTATAATAGTCATTTTAATACAACAATAATTAAAAATACTGTGGTATGGTATGTGAAGGTTGAAACAAATTAGTTAAAAGCTTGATTTGGTACAAATGCTCAGACACGTAGTTTCTATTTTTTAAGTTGCGCATTTTTTGGTGCACTCATATTTTTGATAACGTCGTCATTGTTCGAGATATGACATTATTTGGATTTTTCCAAATGGGAATAGGTACCCTCTTTTGATACTCCCACTGTCAAAACGATTTTGAAAGTTTCAATCATTTCCTGAAGAGACCTTAGTATAGAGGTGTTGAAAATCGTTTTAGAAGTGTGGTAAATCCTTATTCTCAGTATCGATGGTGCCAAAAGTTGTAAAAGTTGTGAAACTACACGAATAATTATCATGAATATTATTTCATTTTGGAAAAAAACATTATTGGCTTACCTTCTTCAATAAACTGTATGGGAACTGCATTTTTCGTTACTCTTATTATTCTTAATAACACAAGTAGGAGGAAAATGCACCTCACAAATTAATTTATTCTTCAAATCAATAACGTCCATTAATGCAATGTTTATATTTCCGCACGTTTTTTGCCATTCTTGCGCACGTTTACCGTCGCTAACTGGAAACTTGAAAAATGTAATGTCTTTATCACATCTATTGTTATTTAAACAGTTTTTATACACACACCTATGACTTGCCGTTGTCATATTTGCACTAAAATGTCACGACTATGACTATAAACACTAAAAAACAAAATTGTTCACAAAAAGAGACAGGGTCACAGACAATACAATATAATAATATATTCGAAATTCGCACGGGTAACGATAATTCCTACACACTTGATACGCAGCGATGTTACTCTCATAACGTTTCAAGCAACACTGACAAACTCGAAACCAAAACGACGGTCGCGCCGGCTGGATTTCGGAACCATCATAGCAAACGCATATTACCGTAAGGCTGCGACTCTTTATATTTTTTCACTCAACGGTTGGAGCGAGAGGGGTCGCAACGCAAAAGATCTGACCGTTACGTTACGTTGTTACGTTATGTGCCTTGAGCGCGTGGGCTCTCGCGCTCTCTCCTCAGTCTCAGAGCTAGTCTATATAATTTTTTTAGAAATTAGTGAAAGTGTATAGAGTGTATAATATAACATAAGTGCAAAGTGAATATTATGGAAAGTACTTTGAGTGAAAGTGAATCAACAGAAAAAATAAAGAAAATGGCAATACGTAAGACTTAACAAAATTTATATCATATTTTTTCCTCATAATCGTGTATATACAGGGTGATTCATTAGTTCGATGTAGACTAATATCTTGTAAATAGTTGAAGATATTTGAATGAAATTTTGACTGATTGTAGCCAGCCTAGAGGCTCATATTTTAAAATTAGTCGCAGTTGTACAGCGTGTTCCATAACGCCGTGCCAGATCAAAGTTATATATTTTTTAATGGGACACCCTGTATTTTATTTTAAATTTGAATTCTGCTTGATTTCGCTATTACAATGATATAATATTGTAATGGGTTATACAGCGTATTTGAAAAGTTCTGACCACTTGTTCCTGTAAATCGTAATGACTTCAACGCCCTGTATACTTTAAACTGCACAATCTAAAGTTGATCTTTTATAGCCACACGTCTGTGATAGTCGTCCAGAACTACAATTCGATTGAACTGATTCGATATCTGAGAAACCGTATACAGGGCGAGCTCAAACTCGAATACATTGGTTTCACAATTTTTTTAAATGGATCCCCCTGTATTTTATATCGGTAAATGAAAGTTACTTTACTATACTTCAAAATTTATTGAGTATTCCCTATACCCAAACTGAATAGTTTTTGTGATATTTCTATTTTTTGGTTAAAGAAAGCCAACAATAATAAATTTACTCATACTTATTTATTAACAACTATTTTAAAATTTATAAAAAAAATCAACAATAAAGTTATAAAAGATGCTCAAAGTGACCACCCTCTTCATTTATACAGGCTTGGAGACGGTCTTGAAAAGATCGACTAACATTTCTAAGCATTTGCACATTAACATTTTGAAACGCCTGCCTTATTCTAGTTTTCATATCGATTGGTGTAGTAACAGGTAATTGGTACACCTGTTCTTTAATAAAACCCCAAAGGAAAAAATCTGCTTTATTCAACTCTGGTGATCTTGGTGCCCAAAGAACTGGTCCTGCTCTTCCAATCCACCTTTCAGGAAACATATCATTCAATTGTCCTTGAACAAAAACTATTCAGTTTGGGTTTGAGTCAGTTCCTTAGATCGTGAAAAGAACTATACCTTTTCTTCTCAAAATAGGTCATATTTCATGAAAATATATTGTGCTGCTGGAAAAAAACATTTTTATCGTTTTTGCAATAAAATTGTTAATACTTAGGTTACTTTCTTTGTTGTCCATTATAGGGTCAAATCTTAGCCATTAAGCTGCTATGAAATATCTCTGAACCAACTATAACCCCTTTATCGTTGATATTTTTAAAAGTCCAACAATGTTTCTATTGTGTTTTAGTAAAAGCAATCTTACAAGATAAATACCAAGATGTTGCTGAACATTTAATTTGCATAGCTTTAGAAAGTGTGAATTTTGATGAAGAAAGAGCAAACCAGATATTACAAATTATGGTACAGGAGGATAAAACTGCTAATGATAAAAAGGAGTAAGTTCAATTTAAAATATAAACTAGATTCAAAAGTAATCAATTGTATTTATAGAAAGGATAATGTGGATGCATTGAATCTCCCTTCAACATCTAGTACAGCCGATATACCTGTTTCTCAAAGTAGACAATCTTTAAAATCCATATTGAAAAGCGAAAAAGAACTGGATAAAACCAGTTATTCTAGAGTTGTGGAAGAAGAAGAATCTGTATATAAGTCGCCGAATTTGTCCAACACTCGAGGACCTAATCCCGAATATGTAAAAGGTGCCAATGAGAAAATACTGTTGTAAGTATTGTTGTATTTAAACAGTTATAAATCAACTATTTTTAATTTAAGTTTCATTTTAATAGAAAAAATTATTTTTCTCCATGTAACATCTACCAAATAACATTATATAGATAATCAAATCCGTTACCATTTAATATTGAAGGGTATATGTTAAAATATTTATTGTTAACAATATTTTTCAATGTCTGTATACACATTTTGTCCATTCTTTTTTGTTATTTTCTAGCACCATGTTGTCTATTGTTTCTTCAATATTTTTCTTATTTCTCAATCTCCTGTTTGCTTCGGTCTT
Source organism: Galerucella tenella (assembly GCA_910591685.1). Lineage (NCBI taxonomy): Eukaryota > Metazoa > Arthropoda > Insecta > Coleoptera > Chrysomelidae > Galerucella > Galerucella tenella. The sequence goes on along the minus strand of CAJUYH010006567.1, from coordinate 29,126 downwards.
CCTCTTTACGTCTCTTTGTACCTTGTATTCCCACACCTGCTTGACAGTCCTCTTATTATCTATTCTTTGGAGATGACCCCACCAGCTAAGTTGTCGTTTTGCAATGGATTCCAGCATTGGTCTATTTGCAAGTCATTTTGTGTTTCTCATTGTGTCACTTTTTGTGACACTCCTGACTTTTCGACATACTAGAGTTTGTTCAACCATCCTTTGCCGTCACTTCATACATTGTCCAGCCTGCTCCGTCATTCATGAAATGGATGAGAGGGAATCATGGCGTCATTAACGTATTTCTTATCTAAGGTCGACATACATTTTATCTGTCACTTTTGACAGTTCAGTTGTCATATTTTGAGAACAATTCTTACATATGTCATTGATTATAATTTTGAGGTTAAGTGTAAAATAAGATTCAACCGATATAAACGAGAGTTTATTTTCCCGACAGATTCCAACGTTGCCAAATTTAGTAGTAACATAACAATATTGAAGTAAATATGTAAATATCAGAAAATAAAAAATAAAAAAAAAGATCCCAGGTCCTGACCGGGTTTCGAACCTACGACCTCTGAGTTGTAAGCTCTATACTCAATACCCTACCAACTCAGCTCACATTCAGTTACATCGAATAGAAGGTTAAAGACTGCTTGGACGCATGCGCACCTCAACTACTAAATTTGACGTGGTGGGAGAAATCTGTCGGGAAAATAAGCTCTCGTCACCGATTATGACGTAACGGCAAATGATGGTTGAACAATCTCTACATTTCTACGGCCTGAATTTGATTCTCACTCATGATTCACATCCAAATGTAAGGATTGAATTGATTTAAATATGGTTGTATAAACACTTATTCTGATATCTTCTGTAAGTTCCTTGTGGCATTATTTATTCTTTTTTTCTCTTATTTTTTTGGGAATCAAACCACAATAATGTTTTTTATTTTTTATTTCGACGTTTCGGTAGCGTTCCAGCTACCTTTGTCAAGAATAACTAATAATAAAATAATTTTTGGTCCCTATCTGACACAACGAAAAAAATTTGACAACTAGACAATCAATAATATTTTGAAGTTTAAGACTACAAAACTTTGTTGTCAAATTTTATTAAGGTCCATTCAAAACGCTATCCCAATAAAAACCGTTCCTGGAACGTGCACTTCACTGGATTCCATTTCTAGTAGACTATCATATCTTTGGAATGTCATAAAATGAAATATTTTATTTCACATTTTACCGGAGATGTGATCTACTATGAATGGACCTTAATAAAATTTGACAACAAAGTTTTGTAGTCTTAAACTTCAAAATATTATTGATTGTCTAGTTGTCATATTTTTTCGTTGTGTCAGATAGGCACACATATTATTTTATTATTAGTTATTCTTGACAAAGGTAGCTGGAACGCTACCGAAACGTCGAAATAAAAAAATAAAAAACATTATTGTGGTTTGATTCTCAAAAAATAAGAGAAAAAATAACACTTATTTTGGTTTTATTTGGTATCTTTTTTGTTAATAAATGACTTGTATAGTAGTTTCAAAAAAATAATAA
>CAJUYH010006567.1:11250-27473 GCA_910591685.1 Galerucella tenella | reverse complement strand
TGTATCAGGAACTCTAGAACTATGTTGGACGCTGTAAGAACTCTTTTCAAATTATGAGACGCTGCGATATGAGACGCTAAGTTCACATACGTCCTTTCTTAGGCATGGAAACTTTTCTTTGCAAATCACTTTCCAAAATTCTGTACTACCAGATGCTCTAGCTTTCAGAAATATATCGCTTCTCATTTTTATTATTTCTTCTTCGACCACAAGAGATTCAGTATCGGTTAAGTTGCCGATTTTAACGGTCAAGCTGTCAATGTCAATGTTTTCATTGAAAGGGAATACCATGAAACTTAGCACTTCTTCGAGAGCGGCAAAATCTGCAATCCTTTTTTCGAACTCCAAATGCAAATTCTCCAGCTGTTCAGCGAAAATTTTGTAGTCTCGATTTGAATTGTGCTTACATTCTTCTTCCATGTTTTTTATAATTTTTTAGTTCACCTCGTTTTAATTGAGATGCATGCATTTGAATTTGACTTTTAAAAGTTTTAATCAAAGATGACATGTCAATGACGGTTTTGTCTTTCCCTTGAAGATTTAGGTTCAACTCATTGAGTTGAGGCCAGCTTCATAAGCCATTTTTCATCTTCAAGCTCAGGTATATTTTCTCCTTTTGATTGAACGAATGTCTTGATTTCTGGCAGTAATTGGCGAAATCTCTTCAAAAAGGCACCACGGCTAAGCCACCTAACATCTGTATGTAGCAAAAGGTCTGAGTGTTCGACATCTGTCTCTTCAAGAAGAGCTCGAAATTGACGCCTTTGCAAACTTCTGGCTCTAATAGAATTAACTATTTTAAAAGCAATTTTCATAATAACATCTGATTCCAGAATTTTAGAGCACAAAACTTGCTGGTGTATGATGCAGTGATAGTTGGTGAAACTTGGAATGTTGTCATCATGTTTGCACAATGAAATGAAACCAATTCTTTGTCCCAGCATAGCGGGTGCTCCATCTGTCGTGATAGCAACTAGTTTGTGTATCGGAAATGCAGTATTTTCTACAAAACTCCTGGGCTTATTGTGGATACTCCTAGTGTTCTGACTACAACCTATTCAGCCATTCCGTTCCTTGTATTATATGCAGAGCTGTTTCGGTATCCTTTTTGCATCTTATGCATGTAAGGTCTCCGTTGTACAGCCCTATTTTGTTTAGGTGCTCCTTTGTGGGAAAGTGTCCCGTAAGTAGCCCCGTTATGGTGCGTAGTTTGTTCCTGCTCATTGAGAACAGTTCTTTCGCTACTTTTTCTGATGGTTCTTTTATGAATTTCTTCCCATGTATTTGCCTGGTCGTATTCTTCCAGTGTTTATTGTGTTGTTCTTTCAACCACCCTTTTAACCATGACCTCGTTAAGCATCTGGGGATGCCCTCAGCAGGTTCGGGTCCGTTCATCAGAGTTGACGATCCTACTCTTGCGAGTTCGTCAGCTTTTTCATTGCCTGCGATTCCTTTATGACCTGGGACCCACTACAGTGTTACACTGTTCCGAGTCGCCAGTCTTCCAAGTTCTTCGCCGCATTCCCATACTATCCGAGATGTCACCCTATAGCTCTGAAGTGCTTTAAGGGCGGCTTGACTGTCACTGTAGATCCTGATCTGCCTGTTGTTGTAGGCTCTCATATTATTAGCCCTTGCACATGCAAGTATTGCATAGACCTCTGCTTGAAATACAGAGGCGTATTTTCCTATCGAGACGATTCCTTCATATTTGCTCGTCTTGCTGTATATGCCCGCTCCAATGCCGAGTTCATTTTTTGAGCAGTCTGTATACCAGATCAGTTCATTCGCTCTACTAAGTGGTGGTGCGTTCTCTTCCTCAAGCTCCTTTCGATCTTTGATGACAATCTCGAAGTTCTTGCGAAAGATATATTTGGTGTTCATGTGGTCTGTTGGTATTTTGAAAATGTCATCATCCACATACCTTATATCTATGTGTCCTCTCCCATGTGCCACGTCATGGTCTGATGCTTTTTCCAGTCGGGTTAGTGCTGCCCTTGATTCACACATTATGACACAATGTAGCGAAGGAAGGTCTAGCATTGTCTCCAGCGCCGCTGTAGGAGTAGTCCTTGTTGCCCCTGTAATGCCAATGCATGCAAGTCTTTGGACCTTGCTTAGTTTTAGCATAGCAGAGGATTGTCTGATCTTTGGCCACCATACCAGAGATGCATATGTGATCCTAGTTTGTGTATCGGAAATGCAGTATTTTCTACAAAACTCTTAAAAGATCTGTAAATATCTTCACCTCTGGTTTGCCCCTTCAATGGAATCATTGTCAATAATTATTCTTTTGTTGTCATGTCTTCAAAAACTAGGCGCACGAAAACGCACAATTCAGCAATGTCGGTTACATCGGTGGATTCATCAAACTGTAGTGACAAGAAACAACATTTCTGCAAGTCTTCATTAAGTAATTGTTCCAAATTTTCACTAAGGCTTCACTGCGTCGCATTACTGTGTTCCGTGAAAGTGAAATATCATTTATTGCTGTAATAATTTCTTTTTTGTTTTTAAAGTCATTAAAAAGTGCTTCTCCAGCTCTCTGCATGGCTTCCTTGATCATTTTTCCATCTTCGAAAGGTTTCTTTCGTTTTATTAATATTTCTGTAACAGCAAATGACGCCAGTGTTGCAGCTTTTGATTTCGAATCTGGTTTTGTAAAAAAAGATTGTTGTGCGTTTAAACTGCTTTTTAATTCACGTACTTTTATCTTTCTGTTTTCACTGCCAAATGGAAAATCGGTGGCGTATTTGGAATGTGTAGTTTTGAAATGCCTTTCAACATTAGCTCTTTTCGGTAATGCGACACTTGAGTTACAGATTAGGCACACACATTTATCCTTGACCATAACGAAAAAAAATTCCTCTTCCCACTCACTGTGATAATGGTAAGTCTTACTTTTTTTAGCACTCGAACTAGATGGTCCACTCTTTCTGATAAAATATTTAAAAAACACTAAGTCTCAAGGCCCCTACGTTAACTTTTAATAATCGCGACGCAACAAATTAGTTGTAAATACCTACGTTCGCACTCAAGTCGAAATATTTTCTGTTCAGTTTATTTTTACTCTCGCGGGCTACCTAAATCGTCTTCGCGGTCGACCTCTTGGCCATCCCTGCCCTATACGATTTCAGAACGGATCGTAAATGCCAGTTGGAACAAACCTAATTTATCTATGTGCAATGAAAATAGGCTTAGTTTTATTAAATGTGTTTTGTCAGACTTCTGGTTAATTCAGAGGTTAAGTTTTCAAAGTCTATATTACAGTAGTAGTGCTTAGGGTTTATTCTAGTGCCACACTTGAGTAGAATTTTCACAGCTATTTATTGACACTGAACATAGTTTAAACTCACTACACTAACAATTTTACGCGCGTAAAATAGTGTGTGTTTCAGATTCCTACCATCAGATTTCAGAGAGTTGACCTATGGTCAAATACGGAACAATGCAATTTTACCTCTATCTGATCGTTAGTTATCACACACCCAAGTCCCAAAGTGAGTTTTCAGTCTCAAGTAATGAAAAGAAAATGCCAATTTCCATTGCTTGGAAAGAATTGTATGTTTTAGTGAAATATCACTTTTCAACTTTTTTTTCAAAACAGCAAACTGTTTGTTGCTTTTAATCATTTTTCATTATAATTGTTACTATTCATTCTGAAATAATGAATTAATTAGTTAGGAAGTACCTAAAATCAGGCAATAATCTCTATTCAGGTCCATGGTTTATTGAACAGCAAATAATTGTCCTTAAGAAATCTGGCAGCTCATATACTAGGTTTAGTTTTCCATCATCTACTGTAAACGTGATAGTTATGCCAAAAACCACTTACCAGTTTACAAAAAAAATGGTGATGCTTTTTTATGTATAGCATAACACTTTGACTCCTTAGTGTTTCTCCTCATCTTATGGTTTCTTACTCAATGCATCAGATCACTTATTGGTCAAATACTTCCCTTAGTTTTTTATTCAATGTTTTTAACCTTAAAATACACTTCAAACGCATTATTTTACAACCTCTTGGTGATTTCTTGTCGTTTTCGGCTCTTATTTCACTTCTTAGTTCTTTCCCTAATCAGTAATTACTTGGTTTTTTATTCATTGCCTCGTTTGTCAAATGTTCCCGTCTATTTTCCCCCGAAAATACACTCCAGTGGTAAGTCTTAAGCACCATCTGCTATATTGAAACCTTTAGCGTTACCCCTCATCATTTTTGGTTCTTCATTGATCTCTTCCATTAAATAGTGCTTCTTCTTAACCTTTGATTATTCAGAATATAACCATTTGTGTCTCGAATTCTAGATTTTAGAGTTGGATAATTTTATTTGCTTGATTATAACAGAATTCATTAGTCATATATTTGGGCCTCTCTGTTGAAAGCTGATAACAGGTTATTTAAAAACAATTACATATCAGTTGAATTGAAAAGTACCTATCCAGTCTTTATAAAAAATTTCCACATATTTCAATATGTTCTAGTCAATGAACCAAAGAAAGCTGTAAGTATGTGTTCTATTACCGAGTTTTTTTTTTGTTAACCAATCAAATATATAGTTGTAATTCAATTACAAAAATATTACACTTTCGAATCCATACGCATATTTTTACTGCAACTATTTTTATAAGAAATGCAAATGTTTGGAATGTATTATAAATTTGTTGTAGATTATATGTTAATGTCAAGATATTAATCAATAAAGTGGTTTTGTTCATTTTGACTTTTATTCTCTCCATCCACAGGCACTTGGATAGTTTGATAAATGATAAGAAGGATTTATCACCAAAAACTGAAGAAAATTTAAATGTCTGAAAGTTACTCTTTATCCTTTGAAATATTGGAATATTCATTATACAAAAGTAGGACATAGTAGTCTTGTTATCTTTCCAACACTGCTTAAATAGACCCACAATAAAAAATCTTTTGGAATAAATTTTCAATTTGATATAAAATTTGGAAAAATATTGTCATCAAATGCAAAACTTAACAAAGCAATAATTATTAATTTATATTTCATCTTCATTCAATAACATATTTGGAATTCCATTATTAATTGGAAACTTTCTACCGGTTTCTGGACATATTAATTCTCCATTTATTATATCTATTTCCAATAGGATTTTGTGTGCTTTTTTCAGAAACTCTTGATCTGTTTCAAAATTTTCAACAATTTGTTTGGGTAGATCTTCTATTTTACCAATACTTTCAGCAGCTTCACATAAAACTGTCCAATCTAATTTTGGAATCATTTTAGCAACAAATTCTGGATTAAAATCCACTTCAGATACTTGCACGTCTTGTGCCTAAAATGTAGAATTTGAGGTGGGTATTAAAATAAATATTAGGTACTATGAGGAATACTTACGTTTATTTTCAAAGGATATCCTACAGACACTCCTTTCATACATTTAGACGTGAGCATATTGTGTGTGAGCAATTTCATTTTGCAGGTTTTTTTAAACCAATATATTTAATAATTTCGATAATATTAAATTAACAATTAATGCTTTGTATTGAGTTTTCAAATCGTTTATCTTAACTTCTTAACCTCAAATTTTCTTCTTACTAAGCACATGGATTAAATTAAATGATGTATTTGTCAGTCATACATTGGCTGTATACAAAAAAGTATGCATCATTATTTGCAAAGTAAAAGCCGTGGTAAAAGCTGCTGGATATGTGCTGGCTGGATTATGCTGGATATAATGCTACTGCTACTGATTGCGCCTATAGACCATTATTTTATATTTCTCTATGATAGACTACTTTAACGTGATTAACGTGAGTGTTAAGGTGGATTCATGCAAGAAAAAATTAAAACTAAGATTAATTTAAAACTAATACTAAGAAGATAAAACCATGTTATTTTCTAATTTAAATCTCAATTTCTTAGTTTCTTGCTAGAGCGTGTACCTGTAATGAAGATGTTCATGCAAGAAACTAAGAAATTGAGATTTAAATTAAGAAATAGCATGGTTTTATCTTCTTAGTTTTAATTTCCTCTTGCATGAATCCACCTTTAATTTATATTATGGATGTTATAACCACAGCTCAATATAATGAGTCTCTAACTAAAAACAGGAAATCATTTATTGTGTTTTTTAGTTTCCTCCTTGTTTTTTTTGGTATCCTGTGGCCTGTGGTTTAAAAAACGGCTAGATTTTTAGGTCTCCTACAATTAAACCTGCAGATACAATAGTTGCTTTTTTTCTATCCCCCGGCTTAGCTTAGCTAACTACATAATTCTTAGCTGAGCTGAATTGTAGTTCGAACGCACATTTCAATCGCTGTAAAGTCGACAATATCGACGCAAGCGCATTTGCAAACAAACAAAGATGGAAAGGTAAACAAATTTATTGAATCAGAAATTTCAACTTGGGTTAGGTAATTAAAATAAAAATTACCAGTAATACCTATTAGGAAACTAGTAGCTCACAAAATGGATTTACTGGACATACATTTGGAACAACACAACAGTCTCGAAAAAGGTGAACCATTATGAATTAAAATAAATGAACGAAACGAATTCTATTAAAAGAACTCCAAATATGTTTTTTGAGGTTAAAAGTTAAAATCTTTATCAGATGTCAAAAGTGAGTGACTTTTCTTGCATTCGCTATTGAACTTAGCTAAGAAATTTTACTAAGTCAAAAATCCGGCATACTTGGCGGAGGCAAGGGGGGAAGTCAGTTGATCTTAGTAAATCTAACTTCATTGGCAAAACGAACGGTAGCTTAGCTAAGTTTAACTTAGGTTAGCTTAGATTGGTGGTAGAAAAAAAGCAACTATTATATGCGTATCTGTCTATGTAGGAATTATGCCCAGGTGCACCGTTTTCTCTTCTACAGTTTTTTTCACCGATCTTGGCGTGAGCCTGAACCACCTGAACGGAGCTTTTAATATCGGTACGTCTCACTATAGAATTCTAGTCGCTTTCTACAGTAGATAACTATTATTCCAGTCACAGCAGTCAAAAATCTCACTCTGTACTATGTCATGATGGTCACAGCCAAAGATACCCATTAATTAGAAACAATATCCAAAAGAGTCCTGAAGGATATCACAGACTGGATACTCAGGAAAAAGCTACAAATAGCGGAACAGAAAACTGAAGAAAGATAAAGAAAATCACAATAGATGTAGAAAACACAGCCAAACAGCAGTAAAATATACCTAAGGATTCATTTAGACCGCAATATGTATATGGGATACAATATGTAAGATTGCTGAAAAGGCAAAAATGTCTATTGGGTGCCTTACGCTGTTAATGCCAAACATCGCAAAATCAAAGTTATCAACAGAAAAAAGAAAGATGAAGGAAATCACAATCGAGGAAGAAAACACAGCCTAACCAGTCTAACCAATCAAGAAGCAGTGAAGTATCTAAGGATTCATTTATACTGCAATATGTATCTGTATCTCTGTATCTGTAGAGTGGGGAGGGTGAGTGTGTAGGCTCACAGCACTTAGGCCACATGTGACCCATTGTACATCCTCCCGAGGAGTTGTCCTCCTAGGTCATTGTCCATCCTGTCCTTCTCAGGAAGGTGGACAGATCACTAGGAGACATCTCCTTTATATCGGCAGGTGTAGACCAAGACTCACCGAACACACACTCTCTTATTGACGATAACTCCGGACACTCGCATAAGACATGCCTGACAGTTTCATCTTCCTGTTCACACATCCTGCATCGAGGTGTGTCCACTAGCCCCATAGTATGGAGGTGTTTCCTTAGTTGACAGTGACCAGTCAGAAATCCTACTGTTAAACGTAGGTTTTTCCTGGTCATCGCCAAGTATTTCTTCGGCGCCAGCTTTCCAGGGTCGCCCAGGTGATCCTGACAAGACTGCATCCTTTGATTCCATCCCATCTCTTAAGGGATTGAGCATGGGTGTAACGTTTGGCTAGTTCCGCAATTGTCGAAGTCGTTAGGCCGTAGGTGTCACTGGGTCCTAGAATTTTTAGTCCAGCGGCGTCCCTGGCTAAAGAATCAGCAGTGCGATTTCCTTTACTCCTGTCGTGCCCTTTAACCCACCTCAGGATAATATTGTTATCTGCCGAGGCGTCAACTAAATCTTGGTGGCACTCTAGTACTAGCCTCGATATAACACGTTGTCTGTTCAAAGCTAATAGGGCTTGTCTACTATCAGTGCAGATTATTATGTTTTTGCCAGAAATTCCTGGCAAAAACATAATAATCTGCAATATGTATTTGGGATACTACATCTGTGAAATAGCTGAAAAGGCAAATAAGGCTGTTCCGTTTTACGGAATGTACACATTCTGAATATATATATATATATTTTATGTTTCGCGCCTAATGAAACGCCTCTGACCCGGCTCATCAAATTTAACCTTTAAATTATACGGGGACTCATTTATACTTTGGTCAAATTTTATAAAAAGCAATTTGTGTGTGTGTGTGTGAGGTTGTGATATTGATTGCCAGTAGCGGATATAAGACATTGGAGGCCCTAGGAAGGCTTTTCGAGCGGCCCCTACAACCGGGATGAATTTTCTAAAATTTAACCGAAAATGGCAAGTTTTCAGATTTTTTAAGGGCTATTTTAAAACAAATCAACTTGGCAACGTTGTAACGAGCATTGCATTGGCGCGCAACTTATACGATCTACAAAAATGGTCTTGCCTTGCGGCCCTAGGCGGTTGCCTAGTCTGTCTAGTGGTAAATCCGCCACTGTTGACTGCGGATCCTTACGGTTCCATTAGCCTAATTCCATTTATTTTCTTAGGTTTGTAAGTCTGAGGGAGTCGTAAACACAGACATATAAAATAAATGTCTGTGGTCGTAAATCATGTGCGACACCTGTTTTTGCTAGTCATTTGGTAGTATACGAGGTGGCGGACGGTGAATTCATTTGTGAAGGAATTTACCGGGTGCAATTAGAAAATATGTTGACTTTATTCTTGTTTTGAAAAATATTGGCAATTTATATAAATTATATGTCAAAAATAGCTAAAGATGTGGGTTTTGCCGGTGAGACGGTGGGTGTCGGCAGGAGGGGGATTCTCGCATCGTCGAGAGAGTGGCCGGACTTATTGGAATATATAGACTTTGATAATAATAACAATAATGTTGATAATAAATAGAATATTGATAAATACCTCAAAGATAATACTAATCGGATAATAAGATTGGTTATGAATAAAAAACGTAATTGGAAAAAGTAGATTCGAATTAATATAAATATTCTATTAAATCCTTTGGAGATTCTAATTGGGTTACTCAATTTCCGGGATACTTTGTGCGTTTCGCAGTATTCAAATTTGTTAATTAATTATGATTGTATCATATGATTGGTCGCAGCAATCCATACGACCTTAATGACAATGTATTTGGTATAGTTGAATATTAGGTAGTAGTTGTCGATATTTCCCTTCATTGCTGAAAAAATTGAAAAACATACTTTTTATGTGGTAACAATCTTCTTTCTATATTTGTAATAACTCAAAATATCAAGAGATTACAAGCGGTGCAGTTTTTTGTTAAATTGACAAATCATTTCTTTCAGAATGGAAAAACTCACTTTTAATAAAGACATACCTACTTAGACTTGAATCCTTTAGAGAGCGTGGCGACTAACTAGCTTCGGCGAAATTGTCGATTTTCTGTTTTCTTCCGTCAATATTGATAAAGATAGTAACTGAATCTGACTTATTTCAACTATATAACAACACCTAAATTCTATCATTATTAAAATAAAGTTCGCAAAATATTCAGTGTACATTTATTTCATTCTATTTATTTTCACAATAACAATCAATTAGATATTTTGTAAAGTTTACTTTTTTATGTTTCCATCAAGAAGATGTTAAATATATTCGATGCAGACGATTTGGACTCTTTTCTTTACCTCGTCCTTGCAATTAGTACGAATAAGTTGTTCTAGAGGGATTTGATGATGGATAAAACCATATACTTACTGTACAAGAACTTTCGGTATGATTTATTAAATCGAAAATCGAACTTTACACAAATCGTTCCGAAAGTAGCTATTTTCGGAATGTTTTTTTTTTACTTTCGGGACGATTTTTTTACTTTTGTGACGATTTTTTCACTTTCGGGACGACTTTTTACTTTCGGAATAATTTTCAATATCTATGTAGGCGGCCTTAGCAGTGACATTTCGGAATTTTTATTATGACATCGCATGTCAAAATAAATTTGTTGATAGTTCAACTGTATTTTCAATTTTCCGATCCAGAAATGGAAATCGACAGCGAAAGTGACGAGGAAATAATCGTTCCCCATGAAATCAGTAAACTGCTTTTTGTTATAATTGTACAATTAACATACATAAGTAATATTTATAGTATCTATCCCTATTATTTTTTAATATTTTATCTACTAACGGCTGCAGAAAAAATATTGTACGTAACGCTACCCGAAGTTGATTTTATGGGACTCGCCTACGCCTCGCCCTGGAAACTGCCTACTCATCCCGTAAAATATCACTTTCGGGACTTGTTACGTGAATAACTATAAGAGAGAAGTGTGTATGCTTCAAAATTTTATAATTTGAATAAAACAAAAATTGTAAGAAATAAACTTGATGGAAGTATAATTCTTTGGCATATATATTCGATGTTTAAGGTCCGGGCTTGAGAGGAGTGGACAAAATGAAAATCTGAACGAATTATGAAAATACTGATTTACGATTGATTTTTTGATAGCCCATTCTGGGCAACAATTTCCCCTACCGGCGAACACTTTTCGCACTCGACCCAAGGTGTCAGCTCGTTTTGCAGGCGAGGACTTACAAGCATTCTAAGTCTTTGAGTACTTTCCCATAGTGTGGTTACGTGTTTCCGTGAAGGAAATGTCAATCGTAATTAACCAAGTGGGTACATAAAGATAATACTGAAAAAATATGAAAAATAAGAGAACAAACTTTGAAAAGAAATGCTGGTAAATGTAAGAAACATATCTTTTGGAAAAGATACCTACTTAGAAGTATTTAGAAAATATATATGGACGTCGGGACAAAATGAAATAATGAATGGATTATTTAAAATTCTGTACGTCTGGTCGTAGTGATCACCCCGGGGATAAGACATACTAGTGATTGTTCCATTTTCACTTGTCGAGTCTCTACAACGGTTCCAAAATTCCCAACTCATCCATTTTCTCCTGTATCGATACTATTAAATTCTGAAAAAAAACTAGTTACTAAAGGTATATCGACGGCAATGATGATAGAATACTTATATTGACAAATCATATCTTTCGGAATAAAAAAACTCACTTTTAATAAAGGATTACGTAGTCTCAAATCCTTTGAGAGTGTAGATGTCCATTTCCGTTCGACTAACTGGCTTCGGTAAAGTTGTACCAAAAAACTTGTCGATTTTCTGTGTTCTTCCGTCAATATGGATGAAGATGGTAACTGAATATGGATTATTTCAACTACAACAAAATAAAAATCTAACACTATTAAAATAAATTTCGCAAAACATTCAGTGTAAATTTTATTAAGACAGAATTTACGTTGATGGATTAAAATCCATTTAGTTCATTCTATTTATTTTCACAATAACAATCAATTGTATCTTTTGTGAAGCTTATTTTTTTTGTTTTTCCATCAAGAAGATGTAAACTATAATCGTTGCAGACGATTTGGACTCTTTTCTTACCTCGCCTTGTAATTCGTACGAATAAGCAGGGCCGGATTAAAGTGCAATGCCGCTGTGGGCCCCAAATTTTTGCCGCCCCTATCCCATGTCATTGCACTACAATGTTACACTACACACATGTTATAAATAAATTAATGGTGCTAAAAAGCAGAAAAACATTGAGGGCCTTTTAGGACAACGTAGTTTTAATATTAAGTGAGGCTTAACAACTGTTAATCCCAATTTTTTGCAATTGCAACAAAAGAGTTAAGCTTTACCGAACCTCGAAATTGTGTTAAAAGTATAAATCAATAGAACTAGATGGATCTTATTTTTGCAATACATACTGGTAATAGGGCAATTTGTACAGGAAAAAAATAACTAAATGAAATACATCTATTGTAACGCGTTTTCTTCCTTCACGTGGCTCCTGCCACACGAACACGTCACTATGGCCACCCTTGACTTTAAATCCTTCGACGGAATGCTCGGGCGCCAGATTTTTAACGTGGTTTGCTCCACGGCCCCTTGACCCTTAGCGTCAAGAGTTCCAGATAGCCTCAGATGGAGGTTACGGAAAATTCCAGGGGTCTTGTTGAATTTACCTTTACAATTTACCTATCTGTCTATCAAATTTACAACACGGATGTTTCAAATATCGATCCTTTAATTTATAGTTTACGGTTGATAACAAATGAAACAGGATTTGAATCCTCTAGTCTATTAATACTCTGTGGTCCTTTCAATTCTGAATCTACAGGGATGAGACAAATAAAGGGGAAAATATAGTAACGGACGAAACGGTCGAGGCCGGTCAATTGATTAAATACAACTTAAATCAGCCGGGTAACCGAACAAGTTGTGGCTAAGCCTCTTGCAAGTTCGGGAAACACTTTGGATTCAAAGAAGTCACGGAAACCTACTGAAATGCGATAATAATGAAATGAATGATCCACGGAATGGTGATAGAACGTCTGAATCTGCCGGGTATTTGAACGAGTTGTGGCTAAGCCTCTTGCAAGTTCAAGAAACCCTTGGGATTCATCGGAGACACGGGAAGTTACTAATAAAATGTATAGAACCACGGAACGAACGTCTAAATCTGCCGGGTAATTGAACGAGTTGTGGCTAAGCCTCTTGCAAGTTCAAGAAACCCTTCGGATTCAATAAAGACACGGGGAACTACTAATAAAATATATTGAACCACGGAACGAACGTCTGAATCTGCCGGGTATTTGAACGAGTTGTGGCTAAGCCTCTTGCAAGTTCAAGAAACCCTTGGGATTCAACGGAGACACGGGAAGTTACTAATAGAATGTATTGAACCACGGAACGAACGTCTAAATCTGCCGGGTAATTGAACGAGTTGTGGCTAAGCCTCTTGCAAGTTCAAGAAACCCTTCGGATTCAATAAAGACACAGGAAGCTAATAATGTGACGGTAATAAAGTAAAGTGCTAAAAGGACGGTTCAAATCTGCCGGTTAATCGAACAAGTTGTGGCTAAGCCTCTTGCAAGTTCGAGGTACCCTTTGGATTTAAAGGAAATATTAAGCAAAAAAAATTATTATTGTATCCTACTAGTCCAGAACTGAAATTCAAGAGTTTAAAAAAAACAAGTAACTTATTATCGACGCACAGAGTAAAAATAAAATTTGGAATAATGTTAAAGTATATCACTAACCACACCAGTTTTTATTACCTATATATAATTAATGCAGGAACTAAAATCATAAAACCACCAGAGAACCAGATTATAATAATCCAATCAATTACTAATTAATAGTTTAAACGCTCAAAAAAAATAAATTAAAGTCAACTATATTTCCACTATCAATCTTTATTTAAACAAAAGCGCAAAACAATAAAGAAAATAAAAAAAACTTGTCACTCAACATCTACAACATTTTTAATATTAAGCCGGCGGTACGGGAATAAGTTTTCGACAATCCCATTCATGTATAATAATTCCCATTTGTGAATACAAAAATCGTAGTTTGCTGTCGGCTAAATAGGAAGGAAGAGAGTTTGCAAGTGGATAAAAATATCGGATAAATTACGTTACCGTAGCAACCCTAGTATTTAGGTACTGTCTGTTTACCAAGCAATGCACGTCAATTTGACAATTATAAATGTCAAAAACAGAATGAATTAAACAGCATATAACAATTCCAAAAAGTATGTCGAGATTTGGAAGTATTTGCAAGGCAGAAATAGTAAGGGAGATTGAAAAATCAACTCCAGAAAATACCAAGAAAACTCATTACTCCATATGGAATCAATTTAATTTAATTTAGTTTAATTGAATTGAGTTTTTTATTCATGGGATTGTCTTACCAAATACCACGCGAGCTCAGATTTAGCAGGATATTTTTTCCGGTGGTTTTCTCATGCTTACTTTCATTGGCAATTTAACTCGATCTGTTCAGGCAAAATCACTCGAGCTACGCTCTCGTGATTTTGCCAGTATTCGAAAACAACCACAAAAAATATCCGGCTAAATCTGAGCTCTTGTGGTATTACCCCCGAATATATTCGTATCGAGAACTGTATATTTCAACTATCAATCTAGATTTTTGAAACCAGAAATAATTACGGAATAATTTTATATATATTTACGGAATATTAGATAATCACAATCGGCGGTACGGAAAGTCTTGGTATATATTACTATCAAAAATATTTTACCTTTCAAACTGTTTTACAGGTTCCGGAGTCGCACAAATACGGGCACTTACTTTTACCTTTTTGAAGTAGGTACAGATCAGAGATCAGAGAGAGCAGAGAGAGAGTCTTTTTGATGGTTTTCAAATTTATATTTTAACTCCCACTCCCATTTCGGTAATAGCAGTCGTAAAATTTATTTTTCAGCAAAAGTTTCATGTATACTAATTGTCTTTCTAAATTAATTAAAGTTCATATATGCCGAATGTCCTTTCGGCTTAAACAAAAATTCGAACATCGGAGACGACTAAAGTTTTTATGGTAGAATTCGAATTTCCGTACTTTCGGATTAATAAAAAAAATACATTATATATAGTTACGTATATACAAAGAGAAATAAATGAATACGGTAGGTAACAGAAAAGGCTGTATACAGCTGTATACAGCCTCTATAGAGTATGTAACGAGTTTTATGAAACCAAAAAAAAAATAATAATAATAAAAAAAACCTCCATTTCGTTCTAAAAAAAAAATTAACTCGTTACACTATTAATAAACAAACGTAGATAATGATTTATAGAAACAATAATTAGGTAAGAGGCCACATTATTTTTCTTTAATTAAAAAGTTTTTTTCGAGCTTTGGCGGAAGCAAAATCAGAAACTATGTCGTTGAAATCTATAGTATTCACTAGATGTGCTTCAATGTGTAGAATTGCTAAATGATTCAGTTTTTCATTTGACATTGTTGTCGGAATAAGTTGTTCTAGAGGGATTTGATGAAGGATAAGACAGGACAGGGTGACCATATACTGTACAGGTTAATACTTGAGAGAAGATTGTATATTACAAAATTTTATAATTTGAATAAAGCAAAAATTGTAAGAAATAAGCTTGATGGAAGTGTAATTTTTTGGCATTTATATTTCATGTTTAAGATTGTAATTGCGGACGTCGGGGCTTGAGTGGAGTGGACAAAATGAAATTCTGGATGAATTATGAAAATGCTGATCTACGATATTTTGATAGCCCATTCTGGGCAACAATTTCCCCTACCGGCGAACACCTTTCGCACTCGACCCAATAGGTGACAGTTTTGCAGGCGAGGACTTATAAACACCCTAAGTCTTTGAGTACTTTCCCACAGTGTGGTTACGTGTTTCCGTGAAGGAAATGTCAATCGTACCAAGTAGGTACATGTAGCGTGATCAAGATGATACTAAAAAAAATATGAAAAATAATAGAACAAACTTTGAAAAGTACTTGGGAATGAAATGCTGATAATTGTAAGTAACATGTCTTTTGAAAAAGGTACCTACTTGTAAGTATTTAGAAAATATGTGGACGTCGGGACAAAATGAAATAATGAATGGATTATTAAAATTCTGTATGTCTGATCGTAGTGGTCACCCCGGGGATAAGACAGACTAGTAATTGCTCCATTTTTACTTGTCGAGTATTTCCAACGGTTCCAAAATTCCCAACTCATCCATTTTCACTTGTATCACTACTTTTAGATCCTGAAAAAAATATATATACTTATGATGATACTACATTTTAGCTTATTATTGTTTATCCATGTGTTTAGATAGTATCAACATTTTTTTATTCCTTTTTCCCAGGAGGTAGTTTTTAGTTGTTTTCTGACCTATAAGTATATTTTTTCAAATTTTTAATATTCCAAATAGTTTTTGAGATAATTGAATAAATTGCAAACCCTGTATTTTGTTCACTATAGTTATTTATGATATGAGTGTTAAAAGTGAGGTTTTATTTTGTGAGTGAAAACGTTTGTGAAATGAGCGGAGCGAATTGAACAATGTCACGAACAAAATAAAATCACCTTTAACACAAATACCATACAATGTTTTTTGTACAACTTCCCTATTTTGATAATGAAACGAGCGAATTTGCAATGACAATAAAT